>JAFBJS010057588.1:35767-47605 GCA_016785265.1 Paraplagusia blochii
TCCGCTTCCTTAACCACTAGGCCACTGCCCTGGTAACTAGGCCACTGCCCTGGTGTGCTATGTTTAACGATCAATACATCCCATTGTACAGTAATGCAGAGTGAATAGCATGAGAGAAGAATGAGCATGAGAGAAAAAGGCTAACCTTTTTTTGCTTTAGAACAGGGATGTGCAAACTGAGGTACGGGGGCCACATGCAGCCCATTCAGATTTGTAATTTAGCCCCCAAACATTTTTTTTTTTTTTTAACTTTAACTTTTGTTTTTTTATAGTGCCAGATTATAACAACTGTTAACTCAAGGCACTTTACAAACAAGCATGCATGCATAAAAACAATAAAAAAGAATATATAGAGATATCCCCTGCCCTTAAAGACCTTCACACCGACTGAGGAACAACTCCCAAAAACCCAGAAAGGGAGAAAAGGAAGAAACCTCAGGGTGATGGACAGTGGAGGGGATCCTCACCCAGGACGGTTAGGCGGGCGAACTAAACAGTAGCAAGAAAAAACTAAAATTTATTTCAGTCCACAATTAGAAGAAGGGCTCTATAAAGTCCATCCATGGTCCAATCAAGTTCATATGCTCCATAAGGCGAAGTCCAGAGTCCAGATCAGACAGTAGGGTCCTAGGGGAGTAGGGACCAAAGATGTGCAGGCAGAGTCCTGTGTCAGGCCCAGGGCAATGGGACTCTCGGGAAAGAATAAAGACTCCGGGGACGCAAGGTCCCCACCAAGAGGTGTTAAGTCTACCACAAATAATAGATAGTAGAATAAAAAAGTTGAATAAGGAATAGAAGGGAGAAAGAGATAAAGGGCAACAATGGGGCCCACATGGGGTCTACGGCTGGACCTGTACGCCACCATGGGGGCATTGCAAAAAGAAAAGACCAGCTCCTAGAGAACAAATGCATGGAGGACAGTACAGATTTTTATAACTACACAGTTCCCTGCGTTCACAGAGCAGCAAACGTTGAGTAAAAATGCAAGGTTGGAGGCAGAGAGTAATGAGTATTTCCCTTTTCGCCACTGCACTGCCAAGAAAATGCACGTCCAAAAACAGGTATGAGAGAAAACAATCTGAGTGTAAGTGCGGTTTTGAACTGTGATCCTTCCTCTCAGGACTGCACGGAATTAGTAGATCTGGAAGTCAGAAACAATCGCACACAGTTGCCAGATTCCTGTCTCTTTGCGTTAGAGACCTATTGGCTTATTGTTGTGTTTTTGCAACTCGAACACCTCCAACTAACTGAATTGATTTCAAAGCCCGGGCTTTATTTAGAGTTTGTAAAAGTCTGAGTCTGATCCGATCTATCACGGTTTCCTTTCCGTCATCAATCTAATCCAGTGTTGGTCAAAAGGTCTGATGTTACCATAATTCCTCTGTGAGTCTCTCCCATCTGAGCTATAAAAATTCCCAAAAAGTTTTAAAGATAATTGAGAAACTCCTCTGAACCTAAATTATCAATGGACTTATTCCCAGACTAACAGAACCTCCCAAATATCACAGTACATTCTGTATCTAAGGTAAGAAGGGCAGCAGATTTACAAGGTTACAAGAAAAAGTAGAGATGGAGCTGCCAAAGAAGCGGGTTATTGTGTTCTGGAGTTGGCCACTGATACAGATGAGGAACATCTTTACAAGGATGTTGAGATTAGTACCAGACTTCATCCTCCTCCTCCACCTCCTCTGTACCTGTCTCCAGGAGAAGACAGGTTCTGGTTGCAGAGAAGTAGACGCCAAGATTGAATTACTTCAATGTACATCATCATTTTTGGCTTTATCTCCATTAACAAGGGGATTTTCTGGCATTACAAACACTTAACATGAAGCTGCTTACAATAAAATGTCTCTTTCAACATGGCAGAGGACGCAGTGGGACGAAGGAGTGAGACGGGGGAGGGTGTTGAGGGAGCGTCTATCGACGCATTAATCATTTTTTTTCAATTTAATCAAATTTTTGCTTCATTTCTTCTTATTCTAAGCTGAAAGTTACTGCAGTTTTGCAGTTGCAGTGAATATAATGTTCGCTTTTTATGTAACTCACAACGCAACTTTGTTTTCCCACTTCCCAGAATGCATCCTGTCTCTCTGCCTTTTACCAAATGATTGATCTTCCAAAGACATTTGAAAAATGATGGGCCCCAGATGTTGTTCTATTGTCAACCGCTTTGTTTATCATTTAGCTTTAATCAGTGTATTGCTGCACTACATCTGTCTGCCCATGTGCGAACACCGTGAAGCCCAGATCACCATCAGGGGCCCCGGTCTGTCAACCGCTGGACCTCCAGGAGCAACAAACAGATCCAGAGAGATCAGCACGTTGGTCAGACCCCGGATCACAGGGGTCACAGACCATGTGGTGCTGCTTTTGCTTCCCATTTGTAAAATTAGTTTTCATTTATTTGTACTTGGTAACAGCCGCTCCGGTGCGTGACAACTTCACAGACAGACACTTAAACGGCGCTGAGGAGCCGCCGCGCTGCGTCCCGCGGGCGAAAGGCGAGGGTTCGGCCGTTGATTGTGTTTAGCGTCCACCCCTTGACCTGTACAACATAGTGACATGATGTAAACCATGCCTCCACGTCGGCCTTTATCTGATGTGACAGACCTGCAGTAAACATACACACGGATCAGCTCTGTTTACACGGCTTCTCCACTCTGCTGCTGCTAATTCACACATTAATTCAAGGCCAAATTATTCCGACTTAAAGGGAGAAATCGCTTCATCGGGATGGACGTCAGCGCGGCTCCGAGACAAGGATCTGGTTTGTAGCACAGTCAGTGCCTCTGACAGATCATTAAAAACTTCTCGCCAAAACTCACGCCACAGGATTCACTGCCAGTTTGCTGTGAGACCGTCTCACCGTCTCCTCTGCTTTTCACATTTGCAACAGGAAGTGGATATAAATGGATATCTCTGCCAGGAGTTCGAGGTCCGCTGGACACTTTGTTACTCACTCAGTCACTGTGTTACTTTGAGCTTCGACAAGCGTCACATTGGTTCCAAATGACCATGATGAGCTAAAGTCTTCTGTAGACTTGTGCTGTACTTTCAGTAGATAAATATCCTTCTTCTTGTCCTTTCGTCTTGTCCCTTTTCCAGGGGTTGTCAACGATTTCCATCTCCTTCTGTCTTTTGTATCTTCTACTTTAACTCCAATTACCTCCATGTCCTCCTTCACTGCATCCACCCATTTCCTCTTTATCTCCTACCTGGTAGCCCCATCTCTAAGATGATTCTTCTACCAACGTATCCACTGTCCCTCCTCTGAACATGTCCAAACCATCTCAATCTGTCTTCTCTAGCTTCTTCTCCAAACCTTCCTGTCTGTGTTGTACAAATACTAATCCCTAGTACAGACCACACTAAAAGGCTCGGTCTCAGTTTTGTGTGTCATTACTATAGTACTCATGGTGTCCTCTACTATGTCCACCTTACAACAACACACACAGGACGCTCCGCACATTTTGAAGAAAATTGAAGACTTTTATGTGCGCCTTATAGTCGTGAAAATACGGTAATAATTAATAATAATTATAAATATTAATTTAACAAATTGTTGCAGCAGATTAGCAACTTATGTCATATATATGCAATGTTAAATGTGGACATAGGAGGGCGCTGTTTGACTCAGATCACAAATCAATGTGTTATAGGAAGTATTTTGGCAATTATCTTAAAAAAATTAATAAAGATAACAACCAAAGGATTGGTTATTCTATCTATATAGTATGACCAAGTTGAAGCGTCTCTTTTTTTTCCTACTGTCCTGTGTGTTTTTAAACTCTCCAGTTCACAGTTATCAGTCAACCCTCTCAGGCTCTGTAAGAGGTGCCATCTCCCTAAGGGTGATATGTGTAATTTATTAATGCATTCCTATCACTTTAACAATAAACACAACCCCTGAAACTTACAGTGCGGCTCAGCATCCACTTTAGAGTTTCGCATTAACCTTTAGCCTCAACATGTACTGTATGGGATGTGTCGTCACTATCTGCTGGACGATGCTGTTTTCCTTACGGCGGTCGCTGAAAAAAAATATCCTCATCTTAACTTTAAGCATTTCCTATCGCTGTACTATTAATCAGCCTTTAGCACCAGTGCAGGTTTGGCAACGTTTAGCAGAAAAGTCCCTGCA
Source organism: Paraplagusia blochii (assembly GCA_016785265.1). NCBI lineage: Eukaryota > Metazoa > Chordata > Actinopteri > Pleuronectiformes > Cynoglossidae > Paraplagusia > Paraplagusia blochii. The sequence goes on from JAFBJS010057588.1 coordinate 39,909, forward strand.
GTATTATCAGAGTTTAATGTGCGATTTTGCACAAAAAGGAAAACAATCCCCCTACATGGTAAAGAACTGAGGTCTATAATTATTATTATCTTCTTAGGATTAAATGTTGTTGTTGAATCTCCATCAAAAGCCATAAATGTCTTTCTTTCACTGGTGACTCATGCTCTTCTGGGTGTCATGGGTATACCAGAGTTCGTTGGGGGAAGATTGGACTTTTACATGTTACTTTTTGTCACATTAGCCCACAGTGAAGTTATGACATCTGTGAGAAAATCAGGATAAGCAGAATTCACAACAACGCCGCCCTGGAGACTAAAATAGAAACAAACAAAGACCAAAAACCTTTGTGTCACATTCAGCGTGTCGTCACCGTTATAAAAAGAAAAAAAAAATAAACCAGTGTGGAATTACTGCAGATATTCTAAACCACACATAAAACATTAGGTTAACTGTGAAAAATGGCAACTTGTACATTTTATAGTCCGTTCTTTTAACACAAATATATATAAGAATATATCCAAAAGCCCTGATCAATCGAAAATTGCAGTAAAACGGTCCGATGGTTTGGATTTTTTGTCTTTTTGTTTCCTGCTCCATGGCCCCGCCCAGAAATTGACGCTAGACCAGGCCTGGGCAATTATTTTGACCCGTGGGCCACAGCTCGTACTAAAATTTGAGTCAAGGGCCAGGTTAGGATCCAAAAGATCGAATATTTCCATGAACTAAGATAAATAATGAGTAAAGTATTGAATGAAGGCAAAATGCTTTAAGCCTCTTTAGACCAAGTCAGGTGGGCTGAATTATAACGCCAAACGGGCCCCATCCGGCCCCCGGGCCTTAGTTTGCCCAGGTCTGCACTTGACAAAAAACGCAACATTGGTTGCGATCGATTGTTTAATATTTTTTCATGAATCGCTCCTGAATCGGATCGTAGCCTGTGAATCGAGATATGAATCGGATCGTTATGTGAGTGAAGATTCCCACCCCTATTATCCATCCATCCACCTTCATCCGCTTATCCGTTACCGGGTCATGGGGGCAGCGATCTCCACAACTGCCACCCAAATTATATTGCACCATACCGTAACCTCCAGCAGGGGGTGAGTTCACTGGAAGTCAACCGCCCTAAGTGGGATTCAAAGAGAACCTGATTTTTCACCTGAAGGACCGGTGACGAAGTACCGTATCATCAGCATACGTAGAGATCCTTCAATAAAGTTAACGTCAGTCATCGCAAAGATGACGGAAAAATTCCACGTATCCAACAGCTGTAAGTCCTGTATGAATGATATTTCTGTGCAGAACATAGTTTATCAAACTCGGTGTAACTTTAACTGCTGTTGGACCTGGAGCTGACGACAGCACAGTGAGCTGCAGGTCAGGTGATGACAAATATACTTGACTTAGTCTGAGAAATTAGTTTTTAAACCAACAATCATTCAGTGATGACTTCAAGGACCAGATGACTGTACAATACATTCCAGTGTCTGCATGCTATATTACTAAAAGGCACAAGGAGAACTATACCGTAGTCATCTTGGCACCAGAGACCCTAGAACAATTTTACAAGTAAAAACCCAACAACTTGACTTGTAACGTGAAGGATCTGAGTTACTGATGAATCCACCAGACGACAAACTGATGTGAACAGGCAACACAAACCTGAGCAACGTCAATAAACACCATAATCAGGCTGGAAAAATATAAGAATTCCCGTTACGCAGTCAGCAGGTGATTCCGATTTAGAACAGAGAATTAAACGGACAGTGTTGGATGGAGAAAAGGAGAAGAAGCAAAGAAAGAACTCAGGGTTTGGGCGACATTTATGAAAAACCTGTTTTCTGTTCGTTGTTTAACTCAAATTTTCTCTCCTGCTTCACCTCAATATCACATGTAGATAACACACGTGTGAAGATGGATGTTGCATCAGCACCAGTATCGTAACGATCCATTTTCCTCCTGGAGGTTCCTTGATAGTCTTGTCCTCCTGACAAGCCAGAGACACTGCTAACATTCTTAGGCTCTTTGCAAACTAACCTTTGCTCCATTAAAGGATTAACGTAGTGACAGAACGGACAAAGACTTTTCAGGGTCTGGTGCTTCAGCTGGAGAATACCTCTTAACGTTCTCAAACAGAGAAGCACAGAACCAGCCTTGTTCTCTGGAGCTCTTATCAGAACCCTTCCTGCCATCCTTCATGTTGGACGTCTTGTTCTAGGGGAGTGGGCCCCTGATGTAAGGCCAGTCCACATTCAGGTCTACCATGCATCATCTTGCAGGTCATGGTAGGCGGCTACAGTAAACTAAAACTGAACTAAAACACTAACTCCAAACGCGGCGAAGACCGTGTGACCACAAAGTTCAAGGGCAGAATTAAGGGGATTTGTGAAGACAGAACGTGAGCAGGACTTCTCCGACTATGGATGTGATGGAAACTCCACAGGTGGGTAAATAAGATGGTTTGAGGGATTTGATTTAGGGAGAATGGTTGACTGTTTATATGAAATGGACAGACGTTTATGTGCCGCAGACCATACAAAGTAAACCCACGTTGATTGTATAGTCTAACAGGAGTTTGCGTCTAGCGCCAACCACTAAATTCTAAGTTCCAAAATAAATTTTTATCGGCTAGTTTTGTAGATACTAGACTGAGACATACCATACTTCAAATAAATTGGTGAAATAATGTAGCAAGAAACTAACAAAATTGCGAATTTAGCAAAAAAAAGGGTCTTGTCCCTTTTCTCAGGGGTTCCCACTGCAAGTCAACAATTTCCAACTCCCCCTGTCCTCCTACTCTGACTCCAACTACCTCCATGTCCTCCTTCAGTGCATCCATCAATCTCCTCCTTGTCTCCTACCTGGTAGCTCCATCTCTAGGATCATTCTCCTACCAATGTATCCACTGTCCACACTCTGAACATGTCCTCCTTCTTCTCCTTTCGGCTTATCTCGTTTTTCAGGGGTTCCCACAGCGAAGTCAACAATTTCCATCTCACCCTGTCCTCTGTATCCTCAACTCCAACTCCAACCACCTCCATGTCCTCCCTTTACCACATCCATACATCTCCTCTTTGGCCTTCCTCTTCATCTCTTTCCTGGTAGCTCCATGTCTAGTAATTTTCTCCCAATATAACCACTGTCCCTCCTCTGAACATGTCCAAACCATCTTTATCTGTCTTTAGCTTTTTCCCCAAACCCTCCTGTCTGTGTTGTACCCCTGATTCTGTCCATCCTTGTCCCTCCTAAAGACAACCTCAGCATCTTTAACTCTGTCCCTCCTCTGAACATGTCCAAACTATTTCAATCTTAAGCTTGTAATGGTTAATATTTCAAATCCTAAGAAAGAATCAGGTTTTCCGACCAAAAAGGTGAAATAAATATCCAATGTAGTCACAGTGAACTTCTGAACAACAGCAGGTGCTGCCAATAATTGGTAATAATTTTCTCATGTGATGTATATGTTGAGGTAATGCTCAGAGCAGAGCCACAACCACAGAGCAACGTGGCAACTGGCAACATTTGAAATACAAACAAACCAATCAAGCCTCAATGATGGTGAAAGTACGGTAACAAAGTAAGAAGATACAGCACAGATCTCCTCATGCAGGACACGTGAAGCTGAGCCGACAACAGGCGTCTCCATTAGTGTTGTCATCATGACTGATGTCACGGCACGGTCCAAGCCATTGGGCCAAATCAGTCTTTGATTAATTAAAGCTGCAATTCTGTTGCGTACCCACAGAGGGATCAAGTTCCTTTTGTTTTCATCCCGTTACGCCGTGATGACAAACACGCCGACTGGACTGCAGCACCATCACCACCACCCATCTGCAGCTACAATAATGTGTTTTTCGGTTTCTCTGTTGGACGGAGAAGCGCATTTCTGTTTACGATCCACTGACAGACATCGTAAGTTTGCTTGTGTTGTGGAGAAACATAAAGGTCAGTGGTCAGGAGTTTGTACCCGCTGTCGGCCTTATTTTTGTTTGCAATGCTAAGGTTCACTTTATAAAATGTGACAACATCAGATGAACGATAAAATACAAACTGATATGAAGCTGAGGAATGGATTGGTTTCTGGGAACAGGCCACTGTTGTTGCTGCAAGAGCTGGAACTTTGACTCTCCTTTGTAAAGGTCATATGTAGAGCTGTAATTTTCCGATGTAGGAAACGCTAAAAAATATTTCCAACCTATGAGTTGGACTCCATCATACAACCCACATACTAAATGTGGTCTGTCCCAATAACTGCAAATGTCATTTACTTGGAAGGTCAATGTTCCAGTCCTGGCAATGATATGGTATCCACAATGTGGGTCACAACCACTAACCCCAACGTTTTGTCCTATATTAGGGTCGACATATTGGTTTGGCAGACCATAGGGGGCTATCTCTAGTTCAAGTTTGGCTGAGATAGGGTTACATGGATACCAATTGTGGCCCACTAACGGTCATCCAAGAAGTTCACTGTTCTATCTAGAGCTAGATCACTTTGACGGCTAGAGTTCTGGCCAACATGGGTCACGTGACCAATATGGTTTCTATTCTGCAAATGCATAACAATACTCCAAAAACCATCACTTGGGCAACAGCCTTTAGTTTTAATCAACCTTGTCATGCCTCCATGTCGTCTACGCAGCTTTGGTATAAAAGTACTTTTTAGCAACTGGTGTTGTGTAGTGTTTATGGCTTTAACCTCAGGGGTGTGTTATACAATGTGTTTACTAAAATCTCCAGAATATTGGAAGAACACAGAGTGACATACCCAGAGCAGCGCTGCAGATGCCAAACAATCCAGACCTTTGTATCAAACAAGAATTGCAACAGTGAAAGGTCAGGACTGGTCTTTCTGGACTTGTACATGAGGGAAGTCGAACATCTGACTGCAAAATAAAATACACACGAATGGTTTCACTTTTTACCCAAAGGTCCATTAATTTTTTTTAACATGAAGGGGGGAAAGGTCAGAATTGAGGACCCAGTTTGTCCACTCTTACTGTCTGTTGAAGTTACTGTTTGATTTATTAAAGGTCAGAGACAAACCTTTATTTTTTGCTTTCTTAGCGTAAAACAGTTACCATATTTTTACCACCATAAGCCGCACCCTACCAAAAGGCGCAGTCTGAGTTTTGTGTGCCATTAAGGCGCACCCGATCGAGTTTTATATACAAGCCTACACTTGCCTCTTTAACGTTCTCATGGCGTCCTCTACTACGTCCGCCTTACAACAACACACACAGGCATACAAGTGTGCTATTTAAAAAAGAGCGGAAGCCAAACAAAGCCCAGACTTCCCCCTTTAACGTTCTCATGGTGTCCTCTACTACGTCCGCCTTACAACAACAACAACAACACACGTAGGGCGCGCTGCACATTTTGAAAAAAGACTTTTATGTGCGCTTTATAGTCGTGAAAATACAGTAACTCCAGGTATATCTACTAAAGTGATGCAGTTATAACATTTGAAAGGATACAAGAAGATTAATTTTTTTGTTTTACTTTTTTAGATTTTACTATATTTTTCATAATTGGTATTACATCTCTTGTTCACCATCTTATATAAGGTATTGTGAGAAATTCATAGCGAGTGTAAATACTGTACACTGGAAAACATTGCTCACGACCACAACACACATCTAAACGTGCAACATGATACGCCAAACATTTACAGACATTTACACGTACACTGTAACTGAAAACCTGATTGTTCTCAGATGATATGTTCGTAAAACACTGACCCAAACAAATACAAGTCTACACCACAAGATGTTTTGGTAAATGGCCCCAGAGAACTCATCTATCTTCTTCATTTACTCTACTCTGTCCTGTTGTTTGCTGATGTTTCGCGGTGGTTGTGTGATTGTGCCATATTTACACCGACAGGACAGCGGCCAATCAGACCATGGATAACGTCTGTCCATTGTGACTGTGAAATCCATCATTTTGTCACCTAGTCCAGCAGCAATAGTCATTGCCCGTATAAATGGCATCTATTACTACTATTTATCAATCATCTCGACTCAAAAGCAGCTCAGATGTTTCTACACGTTCATTAATTGTGACCCTACAGTGATTTACACAACAATGTCCTTCAGTAACATGTCAATTCACGCTGACTTACATCGATGTGCGAGTGTATTTCTTTTTCCCTATCAGAAATGAGTGTGATGTTTGCATTGAGATGGGTGGTCCTCAATGAGGCGCTGTACCACACACCGAGTGTGCTCCAGTTTGTCAGGTTGAGAGCTCTCACCTGGCCCTTATATGATTGAATTGAAGTTAAATATTATTACTATTAAATGGTGCGTCCCATTACAAGTCTATATGGAATGCGTTTAGGTCCCTGAACACACCATCGCATGCTTGCTGAGCAGATGAAGCAACGATTACTACATCCTATTGTTCTTAAAGACCTAACGAACAGGTTTCATCTTGTCTACGTTGAAATGATTGTTTTTTTTATTGCTACATTTAGAATATAGCTTTTTTTGTGATCAAATTTGTCCCATTGACGAGGAAAAATGTTGGGACACCCCAGTAGTAAACTCCCGATTACAGTTGAGAGGTATTAAGGAATTAGAGGGTTTAACTTTCAGCTCTAATCTCGGACCAGTCTAACAAAGCAAGTTTTCTGTTTTTGCTGGACCTAATCCAGCTGAGCACCAACTTCCAAATCTCCTGAAAGAAAACTCTTGGCGGTTGAAGCTTTGTATGGCTCTCGAAAAAGAGATTTTTTCTTTTCATCGGACTGGACTACCAAAAGAAGACGAGAGTTTAGGTCTCAACTCCCTGCACCCTGATATGGACCATGTCAAAATCCACGCAGATCATTCTCAAGAGTCCTCAACGGTCAAACTTTAAAGACGCCACTTCACCCACCGTCCAAATGCTAACAAGACGATCATGCAGGAGATCAACGCGCCGTCACGGTCACAAAGGAGTGGCATTAGAATATGACACGTCCGCCCTGAACTCTGTGACTCGTTGGTATGGATGCTGGCACGGGTCCAGCATTGCCATGATACTCTGTTTGAGTGTCAGCGAGTGTGTGTGTGAGCGCACTTTAATCACCATCACCATGACAAATGGTGAAGCTCAACAGACGCAGGAGCTATTTGTGCCTTTTGGGGCGTCCTTATGCAACCATTTAATCAAATTCAAATTTCCTCAGTTGAAAGCAGTTGGTAAACAGAGCTGAGAGCCAAACACATCCAGGCACGTCTGAGTGTGGCTGAATTTAGTAGGTTTGGCGTCAAAGATATCTTTTTTGTTTTTGGTATCTGCTGACAACTGAATTTGCATTCTAAAGACTCAGTTTTGTTTTAGGGCAAGAGGTTTAACATCAAAGTGTTTGAAATGTCAAACAGAAACAACCAGGATAATATATGAAGACAAATACTTCAACTTTAACAAATGATACACAAAATATTGTCCAGAATCAGCTGAAATGTAGCAGAAATGTCCTACAGTGAGTTGTAAAAAAAAAGAAAACTTAAAAAAATAACAACACAGATGTTTTACAGCTAATTTTATGACATAAAATCCTGGGTTTTCTTTTGGCTTGTCTCTTTTTCATTCCCCTGTCCTCTGTATCTTCCACTCTGACTCCAACTACCTTCATGTCCTCCCTCACTGCATCCATCAATCTCCTCTTTGTCTCCTACCTGGTAGCTCCATCTCTAGGATCATTCTTC
>JAFBJS010057588.1:47622-88968 GCA_016785265.1 Paraplagusia blochii
ACCAATGTATCCACTGTCCCTCCTCTGAACATGTCCAAACCATCTCAATCTAACCACTAGGGAGCACAAGCTAGTGCTTTTTGGTGCTGGTGCCCCAGGCCTGGTTAAATGGCGAGGGTTGCGTCATGAAGGGCATCTGGTGTAAAAACTGTGCCAAAACAATGACGCAAGACAATGATGTGACAACAAATAATTGGAAAAATACGGACAGCTTTCCTACAACCATGAAAGAACGACGGGTAGGATGTTACATTTCAATAGTGGCAAAAAGGAAACAAGGTTGAATAAAAAAATCTAAAAGTTAAAATTGCCTTAAAAGGTCCAACCCTCTCAGGTGCATTTGAATTGCTAAGTGAAAAATTTTCACCCGGGCCAAAAATAAACGTACACAAACAGATTGTGATCCGTCCAGGGGATTTCTCATAACTGTTCTGGCAGATGTTGTGTAGAAAGTGACGCCTGTCCCTGTGCCTGAAGGTCTGACTGCACTTGTGACATCGAAAACAACTGTTGTAGCTATGAAAGGCTGCTGCCATCCCACAGCGTTCGTATATTACACATGAAATCTGCGTCACTGGGATTGATGTGGACGTATACAAAACATAACACTTGTCACAGGAACAACATAATCCAGATTTCCCACGAAGCCCTGCAGCCTGGAGGCTCCCTCCAACCCACCGTCAGTGGCAAAGTGATTATGGCGTTTTAACCAGGCTGTGATGTGTTAGAACAGGAGACAGAGAACAGCGTGGGCCCAGAAGACCAGTCTTTAAAATCAATTTTTGTTTTCTCAATAACGCTGAGATTACAGCCAGATTCCAGATGTCTTTCCTCCCAGGTTCTAGAGAGGGTTCCTGGAGGGAAACCAGCCAACGTTGGCTCTGACACAGTGATATGTTGTATAAAAAAAATTGATTGATTTTACAAAGTGGATATTTCATGCATGATTTAACGGCTGAGTGACTTGAACAGGAAATCCAGTATTATATGCTCCACAAAAGCAACTGCGTTTCAAATTAAGGTTTTTTTTAAAAACTTTTTATAGTGTTTTTCTGTTTATTCCATTAAGGAAAACGCATCATGATGACAATATCTATTTATAAGAACATCCTCCCTTTCGTTTTATGACAGGGACGGAAAACAGGAGATGGAGCAACCATTTTAAAATGGGAAACAGTCGACAGAATTCTCTGAACCTGCTCTTTAGTGTTCTAGGATGCAGCAAAAACTTGGTTTAAGAAATTATTGAAGTTTTCCAAGGTTTTTTAAAATTTGAGCATATGATACAAGTAATGTTTCAAGGCTCAAGAATAGCTCAAAAAGAGCTCAAAATAAATCCAGAGAACATGTGTAGATAAAATCTCAAACCATGGAAAAAAAAATCAAATAAGAAAAATCCTTGTTACGAGAAAAGGATTTATTCATCATTCAAAACCCATGAAAATCACAAAAATGGTTTTCTTTCTATAGTTGGCCAAAGGCAACCATGTGAGAAACTTAAAAACTAAAAAGTTTTAAAAATGTTTTCAACTCACATGTTGTGTCTTCTTGCCGCAGACAAGACAAAAACCTCCCTCTCTGTTTGCATATCTCCTAAAATAAGTTTCTCTCAGACTTTGACACTGATCTAGATTTCAGGCCACCAGCGAAGTATGTTAACCAACGTTGGGTTCTTCTGAAAGATATTTACTTTGCAAGTCAGGACCAAAGTTATGGTGAGTCACAAAACCCAACGCGGCTATCAGGAAACTATCACCGTCTTTATAGATGCTTTTGCCTGTGTAGGACATGTATAGGGACACATGGACAGTAAACAGAAGCGTGCATGGATGTATAGATGCAGGAAAATGTGCATACTGCACACTCACATGTACTGTGGCATGGGTTTGGATGTTTCGGACTTTAAATGGAATGTTGAATCCCGGCCAGAATCCAAACAGCTGGTCCTTTTAGAATCAGAGACGTTAATGGACTGGTTATAACAAGAACTCAACCCCTGACCTCGGGGCCTTTTCTGGGCTCTGTTGTCTTTTTCTGCTCCTTCTTCTGGACTACAGTACAAGAGGAGGGGACATTCCATCTTCAACATTCTTGGACATTATTCCTTATTTCCCGAAAACCTTACAACAGAGTGGGATTCCCACAGAGATGAAGCCCAACACAAATAAACCTACTTGAGACAATAAATGCAAAGTTTAGTACACATCACCTATATACGGACTGATGGTTTACCGCAAAAGTTGCCAGTTGGGGTTTGGTTGTGTTGCGTAAATGACTAAAATACTAAAAATCGAAATGCAAGCAAATAATCTACATAGAAGACATGAATATAATGTTAGTCAATATTTGCTCAGCTAGCAAAAATATCCAAACATAATGTAATAAGACTTCGGTAACAGCACTACTCTGTTTTCTTAACTGTGCTGTCAGCAATTGCTGTCCTTTGGCTAACTTCATGTATCTGTCTGCTGTTAGCTTTTCCCCCCTGCTTCTTAAGTCACCTCATGGGGGCTGTTTGGTGAGGGGGGACATTTATTTACTGACAAACACACTAAGTTCACCAGCACAGCGGAGAAGGAGGAGAAGGAGGAGGAGGAGGAGGAGGACCACCTCGGGAAAGGTTTCTCCCTGAGATTAACTGTCAGACTACTGATACTGATGTCACTGCCCAACACTCTATCAGTGACGGTTGTTACAATACAGAGCTCTTCAGGAGCAGTGAGTGGATGAGATCAGTCTGGAGGTAACACTCCTTATTAGTTAAAGAGTTGACACTGGCATTGATGTCAAGTTGTTATTCAAACCATATATACATGCATAAAAACTTGGATCTGGATCCATCTGATTTATGTATGTAGTGATTTTATAGAAGATAAATCCATGTCCCTTTCAGTTCAGTTTGACTTGATTCTCCTGAAGGACAAACCGATCCTAGCAGGGAAGTCCAGATGTCCCTTTTCCATGGAAGATGTTCTACTTCCATCAAAACCTTACGGAGGGTTTCCCTGAGGCAGGGGTTTCCTTCCTTTACCAAAAAATTCCCACCTGCTTTTGATTGTGATCAAAATCTTCTTTAGTTAGGGGCCACAATCAGAGACATCCTAGTACCTGTTTAGGTTAGGTGGGTTAAGAGTCCCAGGCTATCCTGAGAACCTGTGTGGTACTACCTTCGTTCAGCAATACTCCTCCAACTTGTTTTGGACTGATCCAAGACAGGAGAACCTCAGGGAACTCCTTAGACTTCACAAAAAAATGTAGGGATGAGAATTCCTTTTTTTCTTCTGTTTGGTACTGCTGTAGTTTTCCCAAATTTCCAGAGAAATTCCGTAATTTCCCGAAGGATACTCCTAAGGGATTAATAAAGTCCTATCTATCTAGCTACATACCTGTCTACCTACCTACCTACCTATCTAAAGCAATTGGGCAAATGAAAACGAAGGGTTAGAGACCATCTCACAGAGCTTAAGACAGTGGGTGAGAAGGGATATGGGGAGAACATGTGGAGCCCATGTCAAGATGTACCAGTGATCTCCATGAGGGTTAGGTTATGAGACCATCACTGTCAGCTGTAAAGTATATAAAACCCCGGTGATGACATAAGAAGATCCCCTCGACGATGTTCTCATTTGTTCAATGATGCATCTCTGTCACCAAGCTAGCGGGAAAGTAAGAGGAGGACTCCACTTTGAAGTCACCCCGAACTACGTCACGTCTTTGTAATGAAGCACCTGTCATTGTGGGTGGTGGTATCAGAAGGTGTAGCGACGGATCCTGGGCAAGGGGTAAATTAAATGCACACGTTTAGACAGGCTTTGGTGTGTCAACACAGGCAAGAGGGCAGGTCAACTGCATGAGCCTGTAAACTGATCCTCATAGTCTAAGCACATCCTCTGTGCTGGGGACCCCTCTCTGCCAGGATCACACACATGCACACACTCACTCAGGCACACACACACTTGTTCGTGCACATACTCACATTCCTCTGCAGACTCTGTAAGGGGCAGGCGCAGAGCACTGGGGGCTCAGAGCGATTCTTCCCAGCAAACGTCTCTCCTCGTTCTCTCTCTCCTTCACTTTCCCCTCAGTCTTCAAGTCAGACAGCAGAGGAGGAAGGGACGGCAGAGACACCCAGGGAGGTCTGACGACACCATCATCAGCTCACCTAGCCTGATAACTCCAAGCCCGCTGCACCTCCTGACATCTGGATGTGATTAATGCCGGAGCAACATCAAGGTTTTATCACCAGATAATGTCAGCGGACTTCCTTGGCAGGACAAGTTCTTAAGGGGAGTTTCTGCCGGACTTAGCATGTGTCGCTGTAGACCGAGACTCTGTGGTGGCTTTTAGGGCTGAAGGTCCAGTATGACGATGGATGACACATGTTCAACGCCAGCGGTGATTTTCACCGGTTCTTGTTCTAGTTCTTAAGATTAAATCCAGCCAACATTTTTACACACAAACACGCAGTTTTTGCAACTTTGGATACAAAGATGCTTTGCTACAACTTTGGCCACCACTTGTTGTCGCTGGCGGCTCTTCTGGCAATTGTGAACTGTGGAGGAGGAGAGGCAAGGAGAGGGACAGAGAGCGGCAGCACAGGTGGCAGCAGCAGCAGCAGCAGTAGCAGTAATTACAGCAGCAGACGTTTCCACAGAATTCAGCATGGCCAGTGCACCTACACCTTCATCCTGCCAGAGGAAGAAGGAGCCGGAGGCGCCTCCTGCAGGGAGTCCAAATCCAGTAGCACGCAGAGAAATGGCAACTCCTATCAGAGGGATTCTCCGATACCTGAGCAAGAATTTCCGAGCCAGAAGATCCAGCAGCTTGAGAACATAATGGAGAATTATACGCAGTGGCTGCAGAAGGTAAAAGCAGGCAGATTTTATTCTTGTATTCATTTTTTTTATGTGAAATGCAAAAAGAATGTTGTTGATATTCCTGTTGCTCATCAAATTGCATCTGGAGCATCCTTGCATGAAAATGTATCCGTTTCTTTTGAAGTGTTCACGCTACAGCACATGGTTTATTGTAATATTTACATTTTCATGGGTGTGTGTGGTCTGTGCAGAGCGTCTGTTTGTGGCTTCACAGGATTACTTGTTTTGGTTTCTGGATGAAGATCTCAGACCATGACTGAGCCTGTGTTTGGTCTTTTTTCTTGTCTTCAGCCAAAGAATCCACTCTGCTGGGGAGCTTGTGTGTTTTTAGTCACTTAGTTCTTTCTCCAGATAAAATTCTGAAACAAACGATTGCTATGGTTCGTATTAACGCTCCAAGATTGTTATATAACAGTGGACATGTGCTTGTGAACTTTTTGTTCCGATTCTCACCAGTCGTACATGTCCAGTGTCCATACACACATCTGTCCTACTGCAACACAACTTCTGTTTGGTGTCGTTTTCCTATGAAAATTACCTTAAGGCTGCGACCACAGTTGAGTGGCAGCAGGGCTGGGTGGAGAGCAGAGGCAGTCGTATGTCAGTCACCCCTTGATCTCCAGTGCGTCTCTGTCTCTTTAAAGGCAGGAAGTCAAAGGGTCTCCCAGGAGACTTTCAGAGGATGAAGTGAAAGCTAACTTTATTTGTTTTAGTGAAAGATGTGACTATACGACCGAAACTACAGGATCACGTAACAGCAGAAGAGATTATCACCAATTACCACCTAAGTGTTAAGGAGACTCAACCTACGGTTGGTGGTCTGCTGCTTTTAAAGAATAGGCTGGTCATGAACCTGCAAAAAATCCGCCAAAAAAGTCTGAATTACAGTATTTTCACGACCATAAGACTCACCGTACTAAAAGGCGCAGTCTCAGTTTTCTGTGCCATTACTATATTTAATACACACTTAAGGCGCACCTGATCATAAGGTGCGGGTTTTATACACACTTCCCCCTTTAAAGTTCTCATGGTGTCCTCTACTACGTCCGCCTTACAACAACAACACACACACAAGCATAAAAGTGTGCTAATTTAAAAAAAGAGCGGGAGCAAAACGACGCACACACTTCCCCCTTTAACGTTCTCATGGTGTTCTCTATTAGGTCCTCCTTACAACAACAACACACACAGGATGCACTGCACTACAGGGCGCGCTGCACATTTTGAAGAAAAATACTTTTATGTGCGTCTTATAGTCGTGAAAATACGGTTAGCAGTATGCCAAAAACTGTCCAGAACACATTTACAGTATAGTTATGAAGCTGTAACACACGATATGTACTTTTTGACGTATACATACTACCTAGACCTTGAGTCTTCTTTCTGCTTGTCAGATCTGGGCCAAATCACTGGCCTTAGAGTTTCAGTTTGACACCAGGGGTTCCTTATTTCATTAGTACTCCAGATGAAACATCAAATAAAACTTGTGTAAGAACTAATCAACTGGATTCTCATAACGAGTAAAGCATCCTGTCCTCCTAAATGTGTTGGCTACTCTGCAGCAGAAACTTCTGCTTTTCATTTTCAACCACAAAACAAATATTTCAGTCCTCAGGTCAGAGGAAAGAGTCATCATTCCTCATCAATTAAAATGCCTTTTTGTGGTGGAAGTACAGTACAGAACGTTACAGCGAGATGTCGAGTCTGGAAGTACGTGCAGGGAAACATGTTGGAGGTCTAATTCAGATTAATGTCCAAAATAAAAACAACCAACATTTTCTTTTCTCGGTCCATGAAGGTCCAAAAGTTTAATGAAAAATTGGAAGGGAGAGATTTTGAAGAAGGAGAATCCGCAGAGCATCAGCTAATGATTGGGGCTGTACATCAGCACCACTTCATCTGATGGATCTGCTGTACCTGGTGTGTGTCAGTGTTGTCTGCTGCCCATTTGTGTCAGTTAGTACACGTTCAGGACAGAGGAAATAAATACATCAGCAAAGGTAAGGATTTCAGGTTGAACCGGTGACATAAAAAACCTGGGTTTTTCCTGTTGGCGTCCCAAAAGTAGTTCATGTGATGAGGAAAGTGCAAGGGTGAAATAACACCAGCTTTATCTTTACTCACTGGACCTCGTCCGTCTGAGATAGTACAAGTGATACTAAAAAAACACCAGGGCAGTAGTGGGCAGATTTGGGGCTTTGACTAATGACAGCTGCTGGAAAGTTTTTCTCTTGAAAAAAATGCAGAGAGGCACAAGCCGTGATATTATTACACATGAGCAGAGGAAAAAAGTTGAATTATATAAGTTTCGTTTTGGATTTTTATCTTGTACTTACAATCACAAATTGGAATTCGGATTTTTTAACATCTTGATCTTGGACTTTCTTTAAACCCTTGATGTTCTTGGCTAGCTTTTTCATGTTTTTTTGCTAAAATGTTACAATATGGAGATGTTTTTTAATAAGTTCAGCTCTGTTTTGTTACTTGCTCATTAATATTATAAGATGCTGAGCTTGGTAAGCACCCTGCCATTTCTATTTGCATCTACTAATAGCTTTTATCTAATCATTTATCTTGTTACGTATTTTTTCTGGTTGTGCTTCTATACAGCTGCCAAACTTAGGCTAATTTTATTGCCCCATTAAGCAAATTGAAAGTTAATCCTTGGTTCCACTCTAGTAGCTTTGGTTTTAGCTGTTCTGGTTTGCTCTCTTGTACATTTGATTTTTGTAGGCTGACTTGAATTACCAATGGTTTTAAAGTCAAGACTTTTGGTTTCTTTGGAACTGATTCTTGTTATTTGGGATTCTAACATTCTTCCCCTAATTATTACCATAACCAATCACATTAGTCTGTTTTTTTTTTTTACAAATAATGATTTTTTGAAATGAGAGTATACATTTAGATATAACTGTTTGATCTTTTGCTTGAACACTAAAAAGTTGGAAAAATAAACTGCTAGAGTTTACAGACAGGTTTAAAGAACTTAATGATCACAGGGGGAGTAGTTGGCCCCTAGGTGATTTTGCATTATAAAAATTGGCCCTACTTTGAAAATAGTTTGGACACCTATGGCCTAAAAGATTGCAGTTGGAAAATAGCCCTAAACAGAAAGTGAACAGATCAGAATAAGAAAGAAATTGGCATCGGCGTATCAGGGGTCGCATAAGAACACAACGGTAATTCAGGCTAATTGTGCTGCAGGGGGGGATACACACACACACACACACACAGGCAGACACATCAGGATGCAGTTAACATTTTTTCATTAAGCAGGAGATTAAGTGTGCTGGTCCTGGTCTATCTGTCTTAATCACACCAGTGCTTTTGGTCCTTGTCTGGGAGTGAAAGTCCCAGTGATGTTGCTCCAAACTGGCAGTGATGAAAGAGAAGATTTGAGGAACCCGGGGTTCCAGATACCGACTCAACCACCAAGATCGTGACTGGGTGTTCAGTCTAGTCCACCCTGGGAGGGGGGCGGGCGGGTGGTGTTGGACAGCTAAGAGTGATGCAGCAAACAGCTGTTATAAGAGAAGCATTTCAAGTCTGACTTCTTTCCTGCCCGGGTGCAGACTGAAGTATATGGACCCTGATAACATTCCTGACCAGTCAAAGGTGACCTGTGTTTGTCTAAGGATTACTTCAGTGGTCAACCCGTGAGGCTGAAAGGGCTGCAGACCGGTCTGGGTCGGTAGTTCGAGACAAAATCCAACAGGAAACTATCTATTTCACATCATTTATAGAAGCTGCGGAGAAGAAGCGACGTGAAATTCTGAGTCCAGCTTCTTATCCAGTGGTTTCTGTCTAGGACTGATAAAGAGGACAAGACCATTGAAGTGTCAATAAATAAAAGACAACAAGGATGAGATCATCAGGCAGATGGATATTAAAGTGAACTGTTGCTCTTTCACTTATACCTAATTCATTTGTCAGACTGAAATTACAAAAAAAATATTTTTCTTGAGTGAACGTGTGTTGCAATATTAATCAGCAGATGGCCCCAGGCTTGGTCTTGTCTGGACCTGCGTTAGATGTTGTGATAGAGCCAAATAAAGAAGGTGTGAAGTTATCAGGTAAAAATAGATTTCCTTTAAAAAAAAAAAAAATAACCTCTTTAGATCTTGAGAGAACATGAAAGAGGAATTATAGCTATGACGAAGACTTCAGGAGACTGATAGTTGTAATTAATCAGGTGGAAATCCCAACCAGGTCTTAATTTTTTGTATTTACGAAAGAAGGGTTGTTTTAGAACAAAAGAGACAACAATGTATATATTTTCTTCTCTTTACTGTCAGCTTGTGTTAAGGCAGTTTTTCAATCTACATTTTAACCCATAATGGACTTTAGACCAGTCCCCTGTGATCACCACATTTAACCCAATTTCAGCAAATGCTTCTTCAAACCCCCGGTGTCCTCTTCTAGGTCCTTAAAAACACGTCAAAAGGTACAAATAAAAACCCTGCTTTCAGAACCTGAGAGTCTTTAACAATTGGATTTGAAAAATTGGATTGGATTTGTCATTGTTGTAAGTGCTGGTTGTTGTAGCTGCTGGGCTTTGGTTCTCCTAAGAGATCATTATCTCCCTGCACATCCTGAGAACAGCCCTTGTAGCGTTTCTAATATTTCACCGTCAGGGACGAACTTGGCACGGACCGCGGCTGAAGAAGCCAAATTACGCATCCGTTCACGGGGGTGATAGTAATAGATCCTCTTCTTTTCCTCGGTGGAGACAGTAGAAAGGTTAAAAGCAATGTTTCTCCAGGACAGTCCACTGCGAATTTGACTGCATCAGAAAAAGGAGAGGAAGAAAACCTACAGTTGCTGTCCCGTTTCACAAGAATCCCCATCATTCTGTCTCTCAGCGAACACAAATGTACTGCATAAACACCCATTTACGTACATGTGGCGACATGTGGGCAGCAGCTTGTTTCCCCTTCCATACTGGGAGTTCTGGAAGTAAAAGAGTGAATATGTTTCTCTACTTAAGACCGTGAGGGGGCCACACAGCATGACAGTGCGTCCAAGGCGAGAGCTATCTATTTTAGGGGGTGAACTCCTCTGAGACCGTTTATTTTCATTGATAGCGTGGGCCAAAACTAACAATCGGACGATGCAGAAAAGCTTTGGGATGCTCAGAGGGATATGAAGTTCTTCCTTCATGACCTCAAAAACCGTACTAGAGGATCATAGCAATCGTTGATGGACAATATAATAACAACCTCCAGAAGAGTTGCTAGTTGCTCCTAAAGTTGGGTCCGGCCAACTGTAGAGGAAGCAGACCTGAAAGCTGTAGAGTTCTGGATCGACTCGAATCAGTCTGAGATTACACATAATAGGAACAGGCAGCCGATATTAAAAATGGAATGGCAAAACGTACCTGAACTGTTAATGCTAATGAATTTGCAAGTTCGATGTAGTTCCATGGAAATGAAAGCCCCGAAAACCTTGACTATTTTGGGCTAAATTATGTGTAAATGTCATTATGCATAAAAGGTCTTTAAATTATCTGTCAATTTTCAAATTTATCTCAACTGATTCCATAGACTTCACAACATAAATACTACAGATTTAATATGCAAACTACATTTTTTCCAGAGCTGCCACTTTGTATTGCTACAACAAATGCTCTATTGACTCAATAAAGAAGAAAACAACAACAAGGATGAAGGGGTTTCCATTTGGACCCAACTACGGAGACTGTAAGATAATCAATAAGAAGAAAATTATCTGCCATAAGGTTGTTTTCTTTTTTAAAGATCTCAAGCAACCCTACACCTCTGATTTTGTTGGAGAAATGACTGAAGCTGTAAATTTCCCTTCAATTTGGCCGTACACCTCCACTGTCACATTTACCTTATGGCTGCTATAAAACAAGCAGGCGGTCCCTTTTCCATCAACCGTTTCAGTCGATCATTCTCCAGTGGTTACTTTTAAAGAGATTTATTTTCTTTTAATTACAAGGTTATACATGTGGCGTTTAACAGATGTAGGATTTATGACGCCCGTCTGCAAACGCTGTCGTTAGCTTGTAGCCGGGCACCCGCCGCTTCATGTGTGGAATGAATGTAGGGTTTTCCTCTGACGCGTTTGTGTTTCCATTCACCCCTGAGCACATTTACCGCAGTAATGGGGCAAATTTTTCTTCATTTGGTGACCGGGTATTATGAATGAGAGGGGGGTTGTAGCCTGTTAGTTGGCTATGAGGAATAGGGGTAAACAAAACTGGATGTAATGAATTTAAATAAATGTCGCCTTAAATGGACGTTGGGGTTAGATTTTTCTAAGAGTACTTAATGTATGACACCATTATTTTGCAACTATATAAAGATGTTTTGAACCAAAAAAAAAAACAGAATTATTAAAGGCAGAGAAACTGTTAGTGTAAAAATGTTCCTGTGGGCATCAGTACAGAGGTTCCCGACTGTGTCCACGCCACCGCTGAGGCTCAGTGATTATGAGCCAAATATGAGATAATTATGGCTCAGACAGAGTGAAACATTGTTCGTAAAAGTCACTGTGAGTCACAGTCAGTGGGCGAGTTATCGCAGCACTGAACCCGGGTCACTCGTACCAGCGCCTTATCTTTGTTTGGATAAGGTTTTATAAAGACTCATGATAAACAGACCCAACGATAAAAATTACTCACTCGTATCTGTTGCTTTTTTTTAAGATCTTCAGTTTAATTCAAGCTATAAATCAATCTTTCCTGGCAGTCAGGGGAAGGGCTTCAGCATCTGGATAGAAGTTTACCACCGAAAAATATGTTTGGGGCATTTTTGGTCCACGTTTGAGTCATTATGTCCAGTTTTAGTGTGACTCAGAAACCCAGAAGGGTTTTTTCCCTAATTCCAGTGTAAAACTATTTAATCTGTTGAAACAGCTGCCCTGGATTTTGCCTGTTTTACTTCTGATTTTAATTACAATATTTTTAGAACACCATTTTACCAAACGCTGGGCTTATATTCCATCTAATTACTTATGTTTTGGGCTATATTAAAGCTTTTCCACTATCTATTTAAAGGGGGCATTACAAGACCCTGGTGTCATTTTTAAGCCCAGGTAATTTTTACAGCTTTTCACCCTGAGATGCTGCTAATTTCTGACCTGCCTCACGTGGAACACCACAGGACATTAACGCAGTGCGAACCCACAATAAATGTGTCAGTGAGAGACCCGCATGTTTTGTCTTGCTGATTCTGGCAGGGAGCAGAAGAATTCTAAGTACTAATGCTCTTGCTTAAATACTTCATTTTATGTCCGTCCAAGTTTCACTGTGAGTTCAATCTGACAATTATTGCTCCCAATCTGCTGCGTCTCAGAAGGGGAAGGAATTCCAAAGCCGTCTCTATAGGCCAACACTCCCCACCGTGCCTCTTTACCTCCCTTCCTTTTCTCCCCCCACAGATGTTGCATCCTGATTGGGTGCCTTTGTCAACACCGGGGACGGTTCCAGTTAGTTCCACAGTTATTTCACCTTACGCTGTTGAAGAGTTCAACCCCAGCAGCTTGATGGCCACTTTGATTTTACATTTATGAAAGAAAGACTCATAATCAGAGGGTGAGTGTGAGAACGTGAAGATGACATGACTGTGAATAGGACAGAGGAGAAAGGTGAAGATGGAGACAGAGTGTGAGATAATGAGCGTCAAGATAAATTCTCCAACTCCCTCACACCGTGGCCCAGAAAGATCTTCAAATGACTGATGATCACTTTCATTGTTTTTGTTTTGTTCCTGTGGTGCTGGGATGGGAGCCACTTGTTCATGAAGCCTTCGTCACTTTCGGGAATTACCTCAGTTATTTATGTAATCTCGTCGTCCCTCAGTGACTGGGAACGAAAGAAAAACGTTGGCTTGAAATCACTGATGCTTAGATGTAGTTTTTACAGACACATGCTAATGGTAGGGTGGAGGGAGGAGGGTTCCAAGAACCTGCGGCCAACGGCTTATTCTTTGATACTCAAGCCTATAATTTAGTGTGTACTGACGGTGTAGAGTATTTTAACCTTCAAATCAAGTGTAATAAACATTGTTTTTGGGGTTGATAAAGAGGGATTCTCAGCTATAGTGCTGTTAAGACGATTTTTACAAATAAAATGATTCATATGAAACTGTCCAAGCGCCATCTTTGGCCCCTGTGCCAGATATTGGACATGCCTGCAGTAGACAGCCAGGAGCTGTGCTGAGTGACGGCCTGATTATCGCCTGTCTGTTTTCTGTGGGTGGTTTGGACAGTGGCGTGGGTTAGCGTGTCCAACTTTATTAGTTCAGCTCCGATGATTGGTGAGACACTTCATTCGTCTTGCCTGCAGTAACCAGACTGAAATATAGACGTCCGTGTGCACCGATGCCGTACATCGCTCCATTCTGTATATGTGCTCTAACAACATAAACTAACTGCGTCCAGATCAGTGTTTGCCTTGTCTGGGAACTCGGCCAGATTCCTTTATTTTCTTTTTTTTTTACGTTCCACACACAGTACCACAGGAGTTGGCACAGAGACTGCATATGTGAAGGACAAACAACAGTAAAAGCTGTTGGCTCCTGATGTTTCTGTTTAAACGTTACATCCTCAAACCACACTACATCACATTAGTCACAAGGTCTCGTAAAATTCATCCACTGTTGACCTTTCCCTTTTGTCTTCTTCAGCGAGTGTAATTAAAAACACCCTGCGCAGCGATTCTGCCGTTAACACTATTCCTCTCCTTGTTTTAATTCTCGCTCCTCATACCCAGTGTCACGTTGTTGGCCAATACAATGTTCTATTTTAATACACTTTAATAGTCATTTATGCTGTCCTGAAGGGCTGATTTACTGCTTGTTTACAATTTGGAATACACATTGAAAGAAAAATAAATTAGAATTTTACGATTGGACTCAGATTCAGATGTTTTGGTTGGTTTTCAGGCCAAACATCTTGTGCAGCTTTAGTTCTTTTTTTTTATAAGAAGCATTTGTACCTGAGTATAGAAATCTGATTCTAAGCTGCAAGTAAATTGCCAGAATCAGAGCAACAGTTTATATCTAAACACCTACAGCAATATTTGTCTTTTCTGCAGCCAAATCTGCGTTTAAAATATCAACAAATAATTTAACAGTTCTGCTCATGCCCTTAATTTGACCAAAAAAAAATAATCAGAAACAAGTGCAAAATTAACTCTACTTTCCTTTTTGGTATCTTTGTTTTGGGTTCGCCTCCACACACCTCCGTGGGAAAATGCTTAAAGCTGCTAAACGTTCCTCCAAGCTCAACAGAACTCTCTAAGAGGCCACCAAAGCTGCAGAAAACACTGTTGTTGCTAGAAACAGCAACATCAACGTGGCCAAACAACATTCACTGAGAGCAGTGAATTACAACAGTGAAGTTTAGGGCCATTAACACTAAACAATGGTCTTAAAAGGTACTAAAGTTCTCCACACCAACTGAAGGACACCAGGTTTGGGGAGTAATTAGAAGAGAGTTTACCACCACGGCCATCTGGTTCCACAAACACCAGGTTTTCTGACCCAGTGAAACAAACACTCTCAGAGGCAGATCTTCAAAGACCTCAACCGTACCACCTGAAACCATTACTTTTTATGTGATTAAAAGCAGGTGATTAGTGAGGAGGAAGCAAAGGTAGCAATAAAGTAGATAAAGAATGGAAAGTTATTTGGTCCAGATGAGATGTGGAGGGTGCGAGAGGTCTACGTAAGAGGTATGGGGTTAATCAGCTACCTCGAGAAGACGTGTGAAAGAGTGGAAAGAGAGTTGAAGGTTTTGGTGAGAGGTTTTTATTAGTGTGCAGTTAACTGCCAAGAACAAGTTCTGCAGATGTGAGACTGTCATTTCCAAAAGAGGAAAAGATAAACGCCGGTCCAATGGGAGTGGTACTACTATTAAAGACCGTTTTATAAACCAACTACGGTAATAGAACAACGCTTATGAGGTCAAAAGGGGAAAATTTCACAATTATATTGATTCTATCCAATCTAAGGAACCAAAAGGTTCAAAGTGGGACCAAAGGCAATGAACACCGAGCCCCTCTTTGCTTGCAACAGTGATGGACAACTTGATGGATAAGGTTCATGGGTGAAAATAAAGAGAATAGGAACATAAATAGGTTAAAAAGAAAAAAAAAGGAAGATATCCAGAGAGATTCCTACAGATGGTTTGTATCACAGCAGTAGTAAGAGATGAAGTCGGAAGGAGACAGATGATTCACTGTAATGACCCGAAAAATAGCAGCTGATAAAAAAGGTTCTCCTTGCAATTCCTACTTCCACAGGTGGTTCTTCCCAAAAGTGAAAGTGCCTCAGACAGACTGTGCTGCTGTACGGCGACCTCAAAGGAACCGGCTCATAAATCTGTCAAGGCTCGGACAGATGGATGTCTGTGTTTACAGCGAGAACACAAAACGATTACAAATGGCTCTTGGTGTTTAGTTAAAAGTACGTGTTCTGTGGCCGTCTTCAAATTGGAGAAGACGTCTGTGTGTCTGCCTGCGTGAGTCTGTGTCACACTCATGTGAGTATGTCCATGGTGGAGCATTTGACATGAACATGAGTCTCCATTTGGATCTAATGAACCTTCATTATAACTAATGGTCTGCAGAGGTCATGATGTGATGTTCACTGTCTGGAGGAAAGGTTCTGTGACAGCCTGTCATTGGCTTTCAAACAGCACTTCTGTGATGATCCATGATGTCTACATCTGAGAGATTTATTGTCTCCATATCCGGTCTCAGCATCGCACAAATGCGAGGGTACCATTGGGCGCCAATATACTTGGGGGAAGCCCTCAACACTTCTCGTTTTTATCAAAAAAAATTTACGTGGCACTTAATGAAAAACATTTATACGTGTGCCAGTCTCCAAAAATATTTAACTATACTTCCTATTTGTTTTTTTTTTATTTGGAGTGGGTGTAGACGGGAATCACTGAATGACATGACATGGATATTAGGAAGTACAAAACCCCCCAAACAATGTTGTTTTTGATCTGCACATTTGTAGGGAAACTTTTGTCTAAATAGGAATAAATCAAGTGTACGATAAATAAAAATATGCACTTTGGCACCAGCTCCAACATAGAATGCGGAGTTTATTTGAAAAAAAAAAAAAAAATGTTAGTGTGAGTTCAGCTGTTTTTGTCTTTGAGATTGTAGTTGACAATCTCAACTGATAATAAGTACCAGTCACGTTGTAAATCGTTTTTGTTGTTTGATCCGTCCTTCTCTGTTTATTTATATGTTTAACCATGAACTCAATCCAACCAAAGAAATACAAAAACAATTTGATGCTCTGTGTCCACCAGAGTTCTTCTTCTACGCCATTCTTATCCTCTTGGCTGCCTTGTTTTCTTCAGTATTAGTTATACCCAAAAAAAAGTCTTTTAGACAAATTGAGCTGTCAGATTCCCAGGAACGGTTCTGCTAATTATAGATTGATGATTCAGAAGTATATCTATCCTGCGGCTCTTTTAGCAGGACCTTAATCACAGCCAGCAGTGCTCAGTAATACAGACACAAAAACATGGATGTTATCAGTATTTAATCAATCACTTAGTTAAGATTTGATTGCAGTGGTAGCAAATGACAAACTGCATGTTATCACTGACTGCAGCAGGGACTTATCCTCTTCTACAAACACTGATCCCTGAACTGTGGGTCGGACTGAAGGAGTTCCATGTGGGATCTGGGTCTGAGCTACTGAACCCTAATTCTCCGACTAATCTCTGCTCTCTCCAGAATTCCAAAGTCTGGCACAGTAGAATCTCTTGGGTTTTAGTGTGGACCTCTTTAGAGCGGTTCTAGACAAGGAACAGTGATCCACCCATTGTTCCAGATGTAAGGATCATTAAAAAATTAAATAAATTAGAACTATATTAATCCCTAGGGAGTATCCTTCGTGAATTATTCCTCTGCATTTAACCGTAGTGAGCAGGGGGCTGCTGGCTGGGCCGGGGGGATGCTCAGGGCATCTCAGCGGTAACTTGGCAGTAGGGGGATTCAAACCCGAGAGCCTTGCGAACCCAAGTCCCCTTCCTTAACCATTAGGCCACTAACTGCCCCAAATATTTGTTTCCACCCTGTTTTGAACGTGATAACCACTACACTACGGAAACTGATAAGAGATATTTTCTCGCAATTTTGGTAATTTAGGGAAAACTTGCATTGAGTTTTCATTTTGTGCAGCAAATATTTAAGCTTAAGGTTATGATTAACATCATTCAATCATAGTTGTTAATGCTATTTTTTGGAAAACTACTAATGATCACAACTAACCCTTAGCTTCTCCTCTACCAATATAATAGAAGTAGTTTTAATGTAATTAAATGACATTTGTACATCATTTTTTAAGGCACTCTTAAATTCAAGTATTGTTTTTTTTTTTTTACTTGGAAACAGCTTAGATATATATGATGAGACTAATGTTCGATTCTATTCGGCTTGACATCCACAGGCACTTACACAACCACTCTCAGGTCTTCTGTCCCGCCACCACTACTTAAAAACCCCTCATATGTGGAGCCACTAATGTGATATATAGGTCATTGTGGGGTCCAGCACCAGCAAAAAAAATAGAAGGGGTGAAAGAAAATGAGTCATACGTAACTTAATCTGGATTTGATGCGATAGCCTCAGCCCATCTTCTGTGATTGAAGGGAAGGAAAGCAGAGAGTGAAAGAAAACACGATGAAGATAGAGTGAGGAAAGTGAGCGGCTGTGGTCGGTGATTGTAACCCTGGAAGACTGTGGGGTAGAAGGGTTTATAAACTGTGGAGTTAATGTGAAGTGCGGGATGTTAGGGGAGAAAGATAAACACTGATGTGACGTTGACACAAACAGAGTCTGTCATTAAACGCCCATTCGTTTTGATTAGGAAGGACATTTGGGTTGATAGATAGAAGTGCTGGCACCTGAGCGGGAACCGAGGCTGCAACCAGTTGGTTCCAGAAACTGGGAGGTTTCCTGATGTCTCTATCTCGACTGAGGGCTGCTAAGAAAACACGTCCAAATGCATCTTCTTCTACACTTTTCTGGCGCTGCGATCTCCTGCTGGGATGTTTAAAGCGGTACACATCGAGAACGTTCCCTTAAATATTTGGACGTGGACCATGAACCCTCCGTGGGATGGTGGGGTCTGTGGTTTGTGGTGGACATTGTAAAGAGGGCAAACACACAAAAAAGCTATCATGGTGAACATTCCTGCCCTGGATGTGTCCCTGAGGAGTGCTTCCCATGCTGGACAAATGCGTCACAGCATCTCCTCACTGCCCCTGTCCTGGTGCTGACCACCATGGACCTCTGGATAAATGACCAGGTCTGTTTGTTTGCTTGTTTGGTTCTTGTTACGCTTTCCCATGTCTGAGTTCGAACACAAGGACTTCCTCTCCCATACTGGGCTGATACGCCTAATTAATTGGTGTAATTTTCGGGGGAAACCATTTTAACATTTCAGAGAGCGGGGCTGAAATTGGAGGGGTTGTGAAAATATACATCTGAGGCTCAGCTCTACTTTACTGTATTTGTTTTTATTGAACATCAAACGTGGCCACGTGATGTTTCTGATAGTGATCGCTGTATCTGCTTGAGGTTCGGTTGGACAGGACGGTAAATATACTGTGTTTAATAAAGTGCACTTTGTGAAACTGCCTAAGAGATGGATTGTTCTTTGGCAACAATCTCTCAAAAAATATTAGTGGAGATCTCAGGTTGATAAGTTCATAATAAATGTAATTTTTTTTTTTTAACTTTTTATTTTAGCAAGTTTGGGGATTTTTTTAATGGAAGTTGTAGCTTTTTTCATGTATCTGTTTTTCATTTCCTTTTCTGGCTTGATTTGGCTAACTATAATTTACAATTAAGACATTTGTCTTTGTTTTACGGTGATTCTTCTTTTAAATCATTCCCACTGGACGGTGATTTAATAGAACATGTGGTCATCAAACCCTAATGGAATCATTTGGCCCCAAACTTTTTTCTCATCAAGTTGAATAATTTTTTTTCACTGACTCAGCAGCCTTTCAAACTGCACCTTTAGCCAATACATGCTCACTTTCTTTCAGTGGATGGGACGATTGTGAAAGACAATGTTTGAAGTGAATGGATGGTGTGTGTGTGTGTGTGTACTTTTTTCAGTTGCCAAACTATCTTGGCCACCTCCACCGGAGCAACCATTGATTTACTCAGTGATTTACTCAGAGGATAACTTGGTTTGTTTTCAGGTTGTGTACACACACAGGCCCTGGTTTGTCTTTTGAACTCTGCAATGGAAACGCGATTGATGTGCAGACAATAACATCTTGACAGCGAGACAAAGGGAAGAAAGAAAAAAAAAAAACGAATGAATGATCCAGAAAAAAAGGGAAAGCGGCTTTGCTTTGTTTTTGTCTTTTTTAAAACAGATTTTCGGGAGGAATCTGGAATCATTAGTTCAGAGTGAGAAATGAGGAAGTGTCGAAAGTCAGACCACCTCACACGGTACTCACTTGTTGTGGAGATTGGACCAGCACTGGCCAACAGTGGTCAATGCTGAGCTTGTGTTTCGTGCTTGTCAAAACCAATTTTTATTGGTTGCAGGAGATGATTTATTGCTTTACTTGTTGAAATTTATAGCTTTTGTATTTGGATTGTGCAGAAACATGTTGATTTCTTATGTAAGTTTGACAGTGACTATGGTTTAGAACAAGTCTTTAAAGAAATCTGAAACATTTTAAGGTTTTTAGCAATACTTTTAAGGGACTTCCAACAACATTTACTCACCTTAAACAATAATTTACGTCATCACTTTTAATCTTCGCTAATTTCAAATGTTACGTAATTATAATATCCTCATTTTTCACTTTTAAATAGATAAGATTTAGGATGCATGTTCGCTAATATAGCATGATGCTAACACATTGCACTTTTTGTGAAAAACGTGTAGAATTTTGTTGAATCTTCATACTTTCACACTGGTCCTAATCTGTCTCAATCCATTTATTTTGTTGTGGATTCATTTTAGCAACTTCCCAGTGTGCATCACCGCCTAATATGACAACATGAGCAAAGACATTATCATCCTTTAACCCATTTATCTCAGAACTATAAAGCGAAGATGTCATGTTCTGTTCTTAGAGGATGTGATGTGATTAACTGTAGCTTTTAGCTCTTAAATTTTAGATAATTTCCCCACTAAAACCCTGATCTCTTTTTATCCTCGGTTTTTGTGCTGCCTGTTGGCCAGTCTGTCTACTGACTGATATTCTGTGAAAATAGGGGGGAAAAAAATGTGGCAGCAATTGAGTTAACGTCTGGATGTCGGCCACCGAGGTGAAGGTTGCAGAGGTCAACCGTGAGTTGTTACTCACTTAATCTTGACAGAGTGTAAGACAGACGACCTAAGGACTATTTCAAGGTGCTTTTAAAAACAAACAGGCTGCTGACAGAGGACAGCTTTCTGCCAGTCTTCTGTATCTTCTGGTACATGAGGCTGAAGGATGGCAGGCCAGTAAGTCAGGGTTAACTCCCTTTTAAATACTGTGAGAGTGAATCATAGGTTTACTACGTTACTACAATGTCAAATCACCTGTATTTGTAGGAGAGTTAAACGAAGGCTTTTGTGTTTCCACTGGCAATGGTCTGATGTGGCTTAGGACGGGGTTTCCAGGGAAATTGAAAGAGTTTGGGTCCATAGCCTGAAATGGATTACCGTCCAAGCGTAGAAGATGCAACCCAGAAACATGACGTATAAAGTAACACAGATAAGTCACAGAGTCGAGGCCTTAAGCTTCCTTCACTCTCACCATGCAGAGATGGCCATGGCAGCTGTTTAGTTAAAGATCAGGACCTTCTTCTGAAATGGAAGCTACTCTGAATGGGGAATGTCAGAAGGAGTAGTAAACATCAGAGCTCTCTATCGGTAAAAATGCCAGAAAAGAAGAATCACAGAGAGGTTTTCATGTTTTCAAGTGATGGTATTTTGGAGTGGCGCTGTGATAATGTCACGGATTTGATGAACTTCATCAACCTTTTTCCTTTTAAATGTGTGCATGAGAGTTGCAAATAGCACCTCAAAAAACCTCACTACTTGATGCTGGAACCTGGGTTGGACTGAAAATAAACACTAATTCCGTTACATGTTACCGTCAGAAACGACCCAAACTCAGGCTTTAAAACTTAGGCCAAATTTGGCTTGGTATGACCGGTGGCTTATTTTAAGCTAATCTCAGCTAAGTCTGGGTAAACACTGCTCTATAAAGGACATTGAACATATGTATGACTTAAGCTGACCTCAGTGGTTGGGATCTATGTTAAGGTCTTTCTTGACTGAAAATCCTTTTAAGTCCAGTCAAATGACATGCGTCATTCTTTGGGCTTTTTGACTGTGTTTGTTGATACAAAAAGGACAGAAAACAGCACCAGTAGTGAAAATATATTGGTCCCAGTATCAAGTTAACTATAAATACTTATATTATATTCCACAAAGAACCATTTACCGACACAAGACCTCCTGTCCAGGTCCACCACAACCTCAGTGCTCTCATTATGTACTCATATACTTCAACACTCCAACCCAATTTAAGTAAAAAAAGGCACAACATATTCTTTTTTAGTCCTGGCAATAAAACAAAAGGCTAGTATTGTTTTCATTGCTGTGATTGGGTTCCTACTCAAAATCACCAACTGCACTGTTTAAGTGGAGTCAAGCTTAGAAACCATCTAAATACCCTCCCCCACCTCACACCCACACAGGCCTATTTTATAGCCTCAATGTGGTGATTTGAACATGATTGGGTCGCGTTTGTGTAATTTCAGGTCCTCTCCGGTACTTTCCGTTTATGATCATTACATTCTGGTGTGACTCAGCGGAACTCTCTCAATTTAACCTCGGCAATTTCTTCCCCTTGGTATTTTTTTCTCCAAAGGGTTCCACTTTTGGCCACTGACAGTTTTAAGGTACCCGTTGGTGGCAGTATTCCTGGTTATCAAAGCGAATCCATCATTCCTGGAGCCTTCTGGATTCCGCAAGCCATATTTTGTCTCTGACAACATGAGTCAAACTCTGGAGGGTAGATATTGAATGGACATTTACTCCAGCTGTACAATATGTTCTTCACAGTCTGGAGGACGCGAGCGGGTACGGGTGGAACTCCGACTGTAAATCTGGTCCCAACTAGTTTAACATCTTACTTTCATATTCCTTACAAAATAAAGGATATTGCATTATACATTGACTCCTGCCATTTCTTGGCAGAACTCACAGACTTCACTGTCACTCGCAAAATGATTCATGGCCAGTTTTGAATATATCTCCTGCAGAAAAATAGAGATTTTTGCCAAAAAAAAAAGAAAAAAAAGACACTTTTTTTCTACAGCAACGTCCTGACGAGTATTGATGTCACCAAGCTGTGGTCTCTGTACAGGTTGAACTATGGGGACAAATTGAAGGTGCTAACCATAGACCATAATCTCGTTATTACACCTTTAATTGTGAATTATTCTTGATTCTTTTCCTATTTTCCTAACCTATGAGCTAAATAACAAACCAATCTCCTAAAAATAAATTAAATATAAGCTGTTTAATATTGTTTATGATTATTTTAAGGCTTTTTTTGTCTTTCTTTTACTTGATATTTTGCATGGTGAGAAATCATTCAAGTTTTTTTTTTTCAGAACATCTCTCCCTTTAGAACAGAAACTGTTTCCTTTTAGCTCTGACTGTAGCTGAGGGCTGTAGAATGGGAATTGCATGTTGCTGAGGAAACAACACATGTGATGTTGCTCTGTTTGACAGTGATTTTCTTTGGCTGGGACTCTGTCCGAGAAGTGGGCTCTCACACAGCCCATTGATGAGCCAAGGCAGAGGAGAAAATGCAACAATAGCAGATCAAATGGTTGAAAGTCTCTTTCTGCAGAAGGCTGAATCATCCTGGTGTGTTTTCCAGACTTCGTAGTTGGCATTTGAAATCTAATCAAATTTTATTTACTCGATCTGTAAAACAAAAGGATTTCTACAGTCACACACTAAACCCCCTCCTGTATCTAATAAGTTCACATGAGGTAACAGTGATGTAAGACACGAGGAGACAAAGTCGAAAGAAGCTCAGGACTCAGCGGTCCTACTTGAAGGTCTGGTATCAGACACATGGAAGGCTTTACTGGCAGAGGTTGAACGTAACACCCTTACGAATGATTCTCAGGGTCTGTAATCACTTAAAAATAAAGAACAATTGGTTTTATGGCTTTTACTTGTGTTTGTACTTTGGACAACTATCTGGGTTACCGAGGCCACCGTCACAACCCTTCAAAAGAGACGTAACAAAAACTAGCCATAATATGCATAGCTGATTTGTTTTGCATGCATAAGCCAGTCCTTAAAACCTGGACGTGTGACATCAAAAGCTGCAAAAACACATTTAGAAAAACAAGTTCTCACAAGTTAACTGCATAGGCACAAAATAAACGTCTTGGCATATGACACAGAAATTGTCCTGATGATGTTGCCTTTGATCTTAAGAATACAATACATATTTTCATCTTACTTTATTTCAACAATGCCAGTTAAGAGACGGGTAAGAAAATCATTGCAGTCTGTTTTATGTGTAATCCTTAACCTGTCTCTGTCCATCAGGGGAACCAAGTATTTTATAGATAGTTTGGATTGGACTGAAAATACAAAGCAGGTCTTCCAAGGTTTGATGATTGAGGACCCACCACTCTACTTAGTCAATCCATATAAAGAATCTTGTCAAACTTGAAACACTATCTCTTTCCTATTTCTTGGTCCTTGGAGATAAGGATGAAAGAGCTCCTTTTTAGGTCTCCTCCAGTGAAAATCTGTCCATCTCACCAACTGCAGCCCCCCCCAGTCTAACCACCAACATCTGGCTCTACGTGTCTGCATTGATGACAGCCAATGAGCTTTTTCGCTGCCATTCAAATTCAAGAAAACTTGAGAAAGATGTTTCAGTCATTGATGCAGCGATATATCAATGTCGACATTTTCTGGACCAAATTCTTAAGTGAACATTCTATTTTTAACAGATTGAAAACTACATAAAAGAAAGCCTGAAGATGGAGATGGCACAGCTGCAGCAGAGTGCTGTCCATAACCACACCGCAGCCATGCTGGAAATGGGCACCAACCTTTTGTCGCAGACGGCAGAACAGACACGCAAGCTAAATGACGTTGAGACGCAGGTAACACCAGATAATCTCCGTTAATAACCTCCAATAAACTGCTGGAGCCACTTCACAGCTCCTGCACATGTATTAATAATAAACTTGTCCTTCTGGAGATGCACAAAGCTCAGAGAGATTACACAGCACTTTCTGAAAAAAGTCACCAGAGGTGGCGGTAGAGGTTCTTTTACTATTTTAATTGGCTCCTCATCCATTAAATCTCTGAAAGTAGACGTTGTGTAAAGAGATGATTGAAAGCCGTGAAAACTGTGGTTACTAATTCCTGCTTAAATGCAAGGAAAATAACAGAAAAAAAAGAGTATTCACAGCAAGTATTATTAGTACTCAAAGTCTTACTGTATGTTTGGTGAACACTTGAGAAAATGAAAACAAACTTGGTGGTTTTTATATGGGATTTCAATGTGATTTTTTTTCTCCACTAAACCTATCAATGACTGAGTTTTGGGGTTTTTCACTCGTTCAGTGCAGATGTGTATGATATTATGACGGTGTGCACAGCGTGCACAATGTCCTCTTTGCTATTTTGCTCTATATTGTTTAGATGTGGTTGTTTTTTTTGGCACGACAGGTCCTGAATCAGACATCCAGGCTGGAGATCCAGATGCTAGAAAATTCTCTTTCCACTAACAAGTTGGAGAAGCAGCTGATGGTTCAAACCAATGAGATTAGCAAACTTCACGACAAAAACAAGTAAGTACATGGCAACATAGGAAGAGCCTTGTATTTTATCAACTCACCAAAGATACCTTTCTTGCCTTTAAATGTCTAGACCATCCGGTAAATGTTTTCTCTGATATTTCTCTCAGAAATCCAGTAAAAATTACACCAAGAACAGCCAAAGTAACTGCCATGGGATAAACTTAACTAGCCTTGCAGACTTTTTGCTCCAAACAAACTGACACTCATTGTGCCCTTGGTCAAAATTGTTTCCCCGTGTTGACTACTCAAGTTGTTACCAAGGGTTTTCAACACTTTTGGCAAACAGAGACAAATCTAAGACTGAAAATGTTTATTGTACCCCAAATCCTCCTCATGCATATCACAGCTTTGTACGACCACATCCAAGGTCACATCAGATGTTGGTCTGAACATTGTGGACTTCAAAATCTCAATAAACACAGTGCAGTGTCAGACCAGACTTGTATGGTCTCCAACACGAACAGCTTATGAAATAATAACCCAGGAACCATTAAATCCTGGTTTATTTGTGGTAAAGTTGGAACTTTTGTGGAAGTTTTTGCTCCTGGTTGTAGGAAAGGCTAGATTTCATTGGATTGAATGAGGATAAATCACCAATATTACATTTTACTTACATATTTTCCCATTCTTCACTGGTGTTTTATCAATATGGGCTTCCAATGGCAGCAATATTTATTCCATTATGGGTTTAGAAGTTGTACACCCATTTAAATTGGTGAGTCTAATGTAGCATTTTGATTTAATCATAAAAAGATCTGCTCCAGTACTGTTCTCTCCTTGATGATTTAACTCAATCAGTTTTCACTGATTGAGTGACACTTGTCCAATTTCCAATAACCATAATCCACCTCCCAGCTATAAAAACAAGAATTTGTGATTTCTGTGATATTCAGAAGAGAAAAACTGCATTCTCTAAGGTGGGTCGTTGGACATGTGTTGCAAAACCAATGAGATACAATATGCTGAGTGAGACATCTGAGTGTCTCTGAGGCTCCATGGTCCTATTGGCTTATTACAAATTGGACTCAGTGTGGTCCAAACAGCATTGATAGATACAACAATCACTTTAAAAGGAAAAGAATATTTTGAGCGTGGGTCTCTGTAGGTTATAATATAAATATTTCTAAGGCTCCATGAATTAG
Source organism: Paraplagusia blochii (assembly GCA_016785265.1). Classification (NCBI taxonomy): domain Eukaryota; kingdom Metazoa; phylum Chordata; class Actinopteri; order Pleuronectiformes; family Cynoglossidae; genus Paraplagusia; species Paraplagusia blochii. The sequence continues at coordinate 73,512 of JAFBJS010057588.1, forward strand.
AGAGAATTTTGCCAAGAGCTGGAAGATTGTGATTTGTTCCCTTACGTACGTATCATATTGACTTGGGATTTGTGAAAACGGCATCTTTACCCCAATTTGGCCTGACCCTGATTTGCACTTGCTGTATAAAAATAAAACATGCGCATTCCATAATTGTTGTTTATGAGAAAATAAAACCGCAGAACAATATACAACAAATTACATCTCGCGAAAACAAATCCCACTCCAACCGCTTTGGACAACAAACCTTATTCAATCAGTCTCTGGTGATTCCAGTTTGACATAAATTAAACAAATTAAACCCAATGAAAACAATTTGCAAAAGATGGCGCTGGCAATCATTCTGTGACCCTGTTTTCTTTCCTGCAGCCTCCTGGAGGACAAGATGCAAGACATGGAGATGCGACACCGCGAGGAGCTGGAGACGCTGAAAAAAGAGAAGGGCAGTCTCCAGGTCCTGGTGGGCCGGCAGACCGGGGTCATCAGAGAACTGGAGAACCAGCTGAGCCGGGCCACGGGCAACAGCACAGCTCTGCAGAGACAGCAGCAGGAAATGATGGACACTGTCCACAACCTGCTGCACCTCTGCTCTAAAGACGGAGGTAAGCTGGAGTCTGAATGTGATCAGAGGTTTAGAACCCCGTCAGCCCACGCGAGGGTCTTTGACTTAACAGCAGGTCTGGCACTGGTGTTGTACTACTGCCTTAGATGAGAAAGTCATAACACATTAAAGGAGAGAGTAAATATTTGATCTAGCGGACACGTCTGATAGCCTGGCAAAGCTACTGAGGAGAAGTCCAGCAGCTCAAAGCTGGAATAATCAGTGAGATTCCTAGATTGATGACAACCACAAGCAAAGCTGCAGAGTTTGATCTGAAATGAAAATTCCAAGAGTTTGATTTACACCGTGCAACAGCAGCCAGGAACCATTCGGTGCTCAAAGACAATATAATGCTAAAGCAAAAGCCATACTGGCCAGCAGGGGTCAGCTCTATTGGTGATTATGGCTTGTCACTGATATTAGAGATGTAGAGCAAGGACAATGACAGTCAGAATCAATACCAAAAGAAAAGATTATAATATATGTTTTAGCATGACAATAATAAAACAAAATAAAAATCTGTTCCCGTAAAAATCCCGTTATCACAAATAACAAATGGAATCAACCAACAACACCAAACGCGAAAGAGAAATAAAACTAGCCAAAATTATAATAGAGCAGCTAGCAAGACTGCAACTCGTGAATTTCCCTTAAGCGAAATCAGAATAATCCACTCCATACTCACTCAGGAGGGTTCATGTTTATGTTTCAGTGAAGGAGAGCCCACGTCAGTCAACTGTCAGTTGGCTTTAGCCTGATCCAGACTTTATTCGTGTCCACTGGGGATAACGCTAACCCAAGAAAAACGGTGCGCTGACCCTCTGCCAGACCACAATGAGCAAAGGAAAGTTTGCAGACCGACTGTGAGATGCTTAAACTGTGAAGTAGCACTCGACTTTCACAGCTGTGACATCCTTTATTTTTATGATCCTTATGAAATTATGATGACACCGTTTCTGTGGACCTAACCCCATACCGACAAGCGCGGGGATGCGTTGCCTGTTAGAATTCTGCATCACTTGGAGCAGCGTGAAGAACAAAACAAGATCTTATCCTAACCTGCCTTTCTGTGCTGCTCATAAAGCAGCGTGGAGTCCTTTTCTTGAAACAATCACGTTCCAAAGCTGTAGGTTTTATAACGTCTATATACACAGTTTCCCTCAAATGTCAAGCTGAACTGTAGTTGTGAGGTAACCTGGAATATTTTTTTTCTCCCTCACGTCTTTTCCTTCTGTGGGACGAGGGATTTCCATAGGCTCAACGTTTGACCCGGCAGTAACTCAACCTCCTCCTATTTGCTCAAATGCAGTGAACTCATTTACCCCAGTTCATCTCAGCTGCTTAAACATGAAACTCTCTTGATCCTATAACATTGGTCCTAAATCCTGCTGGTCTCATGAGATTTGACATTAATGCCTATGTTTCATGGGGCGGGGGAGGGCTGTTGGGTGTCGGGGTTAGGCTACAAACTCATTTCTATTCAAGGATTTCCTGCAGAGATGCCCCGAGACCCCACATTGCTTGTGGATGTTTCCCATCAGACAGGAAACAACAAAGGCATAAAGGGATGTAGGAGTCACAAGTGGATAACTGCTGCACATGATTAACGCATGCCTTGTATTTATCAAGCCCTGCTCCCTTTTGTTATTCTAATGCTCTGTGCAATAAAGGTCTGGAGGTTCCTGTAACTCATACTAGCACCGCAGCTGTTTGGTCTGGATTAGTGTGTGTTATATTTAATTAGCAGAGGTCTTCAGAGAACATCTCGTCCTCATGTATCACTCAGGTTTTGCTTAATCCCATATTTTATGCTTCAGGGTCGTAAATGCTGAAACACCAATACATCATACAATGAATGCATGGTTAAAGACAAAGATTGGCAACACTTATGACATTTATGTGAAACTCCGATCACAACGCCAAAGAGTCGACCTAAATGTTCATGTCCTAGTTTTATGGTTAAAAGCATGGAACATGGATCGGAATGTTGCAATCTGTAACCATTAGAACCACTCATCTCAGTAGACATAAGCTAGCCCTGTAGTCAGGTATAAACTGGCTAAAGTGCCTCGTTTTGATCGATTTCACTGAAAAACTCATAATATACCTATTAGCGTCACTTTTAGTGCTTAGTCAAAAGCAGGGTACTTCCTTAACGCATACCCATCATAATTGGTGGCTGCTTTAACGAGAGGTGATAGTAATGGAACGTGACCACTGCAGCTCTGTGGTTGGTCTTTTCCTCTTCCACAACCTTGCTGAACGCTGAGGCGGGTGTGGGGCTCAGAGGTCACCTCTTTCTTCACCCCTGCTCAAATAAGTCAAACTGTTACAGCTCCTGAGGGAGATCTCCCCCAACTGGAGCAACGGGGTAGGTAGATCCCTCTGATCATGTGACGCACTGCCCCTTGTTTTTCCATAGCATCTAAAGCGGAAAAGCTTCCTCTATTTTGTGTATTCAAGGCACAGTTTTGTTTATTTGAGGAGCAAAGTGGTGTTTTCATTTTAGGAAAGGGTTAACGTTTCATGCTATGGAGCGGCGTCTGTCTGCTTTATTTTGAAAAGTGAGCCTGGGCATTTCATTTGAGCTCAAATCATCTTTGACTTTTGCTTCGGGGAACATGATAGATACCCCCCAAATGGGGTGTTGTAACATTAAATCTCCATAAACGTTCCACTTGTTTTCATATCTTCATAAATGGCTTTTCCTAAGGTTGAAATTTCAAGTGGTTTCAATCGTTGAAAGGCAAACCCAAATATCAGAGAAAGTGTTTTGATGTGGCCTGATCCAGCCAAGAGGCCATTGTTTAGATTGCATAGTCATTACCTGAACCTCATTAGTTTGCAATGAGGCACACACTATTAGCAATGATTGATCTCAGCTTTGAAAAACCAATGTAGAAAAAAATTGGGTGCTAAATATGAATTGTTTTTATTCACATAAATGGATGCCATTCATCACCTTTACAGCGCGTTGCTTAACAGTCAAATAGATTGTATGTTTTGTAAGGCCTCATAAAAACGTTTGCAATCTAATGCAGAACTCTAGCAGTGTGTCTTGTTAAGCCGTTAAATATGACCTAAATTCTCAAATCTTTTCAAAGATTTATATTTGCCAGGAATATTAAACTACTGCCCTTTGCTGGACCACATGTGGTATTTAATTGGCCATACATGGTTCTTGCCTTCTGTCCCTTTTTTTTGGTCAGATACCTAATGAAGCTGATGTTTTTTTGACGTATTTTTGCCTCTGCACAACAGTTAATTAGCAGTCCATTAGATTTAATTTAGCTGATGGCACCAAGTTGCATGTGACATGTCTAATCTGAAGAGTCTAATGTTTAAAAGCCATACTCTTTTTCTGGCCATATTACATTTTACGTTGCTAAACGTAAGTTGCTAAAGCAAATTAGAAGTGTATGGTAGTTAAACCAACCACCAGATAATGTGGTGTACCTAACGGTAACTAAAAGGTTGTGACTTTAGGAGTTTTAAACAACTTTACAGACTTGCTATAAATGCCCCTGTTATATATTATACGGATGTTGTGAAGAATTTAACATTTATTAGTCAGTTGTTTCAAGAGCACTTATAAAGGATGCAGGATGTGCGTTACAGACCAACTCGACTTCAACCAACTCATTAATCTAGATTTTTTTTTTTAACTCAGCCATAATCCCTTTCACATGTTCAGAAAAGGCCACAAATTGTGATTTGGTGGAAAAAACATACTGTGGGAATAAAGTGGTTCAGCTTTACATCCTTCATATATGAACCCACAAGAGAAATTAATTGGTTTCTGTATGAATAACTTTGACTCTCTGCAGTATTTAAGGACTGATTATAGTCACACGGGGGCTGTGGTGTCCATTTAGCTCCATTATTCACCCTTTCTTAGCTGGAGTACACAGGCTCCTTTGGCAAGGGTACTGATTTATGCAAACACCCAAGCCCTGCTGCTCCTTTCACATGAACCCCCTGCTGAATACGAGTCCCCACTGAACCACAAAATAGTTTTCTGTAAATAAATATTGGGACATAAATAATATTTGTAGAGCTGGGCAGCAAGCTGTTCAAGGGAGCCGCTCCTACACCGCAGCATCAAGTCCTCCACCAACACTCCGCTTCTACAAGGAGATTGTGTAATAATCGTTCACGCTGTTGCACATTAAGTACCCCAAAGCCTCCCCTACGACAATCGTCTTCTGACCTCGTCAATGCCTCCTGCTGTACCTCTCCGAGGGGTAAATTACCACCTGACAGGGCCACCCTTTGTTGTCTTAGAGACCGGTGTGCAAGAGGCCTGATCTGTCAACCTGTCACAGCTGGAGGTTCTTGTTGCCGACACCCAATACTTTGTCAAAATGATCAGATAGAACGCCCCACCAAATAAGCTCCCTGCTACCACAGGGAAGTCCTCCACACCAGGAGAGGCTTCAAAGGGAAGTCCAAGGCTTTGCTGACACATTTCACTTTTCACTGACGTCTTCTTCAACCTCCACTAGTCCAAAAACACAAACAGTGGAGTGAAAGGTGAGAAGACGACAGCAGAAGGGGAAGAAAGGAACAGGAGGGCAAGAAGGTGGGGCAAAAAAAAAAATCGGAAGAATTTTTCATCAATATTCCGAAGGGTTCGGAAGGAAAATATAAACCACTTGTTATAACAGGAACTTGAAATGTATAGCTTGTAGCAGTTTGTCCTTTTAGCGTCTTGCCTGGCTTCAAAATCACAAAACCCTAATTAGCCACAGATGGAGATGGATGCAGCTGTTCTGTCAGGATTTGAGGCCTTCCCTCTAAGAGCGAAAAATCATTCCGTCGATGAATGGATGGCATTTCTCTTGCTAAGGCACTGTTGCGCTCAGATTTAATCTGACGGGTACTGGATATTCACAGCGGGACCTTCCCTGATCAGCTCCTGCTTCACAATCCTATTCTCTGGTTTCAGAGTGTGTCAGTCGTACAGATGTGCATCTAGACAAACTGTCTTCTAGAGAAGAGGTGGACAATTTACGATTATGTTACGGCCATAAAACAGTGCTTTCCATCCACATGTAAAATATTAGGTGGTGTGTAAAGTGACAGCTTTTTGGAACCGTTGAGTCCCCAAGTTATTTTTTCGCATCTTGTAATATTTTATTTTAAACAACGGGGCTTAGGCATGTGGATATTTTTCTGTCAAACAGCTGACACAGAATTTGTAGCTATGGAGAACATTTTCTCAAGAGACTTCAATAGCAGGTTTGGGAATATCATTCTGAAGTACACTGTTAAACGGTGTAAACGGTTCCTCTTGTAATTGTTTAATAATCACCCAACTAAAATGAATAAAAGGCAGTAAAAGTAATGGACATTAGTGTCTGATTAAACTCTTCAACATCTCCTGCCTCCACAGTTGTTCCAAACATTACTAAAGCAGTGGAAGAAGAAAAGAGGTTCCGGGACTGCGCTGACCTCTACCAGGCCGGCTTCCGCAAAAACGCCATCTACACCATCAACATCAATCCACAAGAGACTAAAAAGGTGAGAAGCTGTGAAGGGACTCAGCTGCGATGTTTAAATCTGTTTTCATCTCCTTCGGAGCGCTCTTTGAAATTTTCACTTCTCAGTGAGTCAGGAGTCAGCGCGATGAGTGTGAATGATAAGTCCAAGCTGCCGCAGAAACACTGGAAAGATTAAAATACACACAAAAGTGCTGCAGTGAGTGGGACTCAGCCAGGAAACTACTGGAACAGGTGTTAAACAGTTTGGAATGGTGAAAACAGCTCCAGGTTGTGTGAACTTTTCTGACAGACTAGCGAGCAAAGGTTCAATTTACACAAAAGATGCTGAGCTCCCAACATCACTACTGCCCTCACCGTACAAACTAAGAGAGAATATGAGGAGAAAAAACTCCAACAGGGAGAGGATATGAAGAGAATAAGCACTTTATGTTGTTATTTATTATCGTATTTTTTCAGATTATAAGTCGCAGTTTTTTTCATAGTTTGGCCAGGAGTGCGACTTGTACTCTGGTGCAACTTATGTGTGAAATTATTAACATATTATTATATCATTTCACATGTTATTTTCACACTAAACCGCAAGAGGGCACTTTAGGAGTGTTGATAATTTCAACATTGCAGGTGTCGTGTCGAGGTACGTCCCCCGTCAGAATTCGTCCCCCATCATAATTCTTTTGCTCCGCTAAGCTACAATACCGTCCAGACTTTGTCTAATATATGAAAAATAAACAGCACAAGATTTCATTGGATTTAGAGTGAAACTGGTAGTTTGGTAAACTTGTTAGCTAGTTAGTTGATGTTACTGTCATTACCAGGCATGTAACAGCCATGTAACGTTAGTAAACCGTACACTTATTCAGCCTGTTGTTCACTATTTTATTTTAAATTGCCTTTCAAGATGACATGTTTGTTTCTGGTGTTGGATTTTATCAAATAAATTTCCCCTAAAAATGCGACTTACAGACTTATATATGTATTTTTCTTCTTAATTGTGCATTTTTTGGCTGGTGCGACTTGTAATACTTTTTCGCACTTATAATCCGAAAAATACGGTACTTGCATTAGCCAGTTAGGAACAGTATGTGGTAATGAAAGGGCAGATATGACAGGTGAGGCAACAAAATTTGTCTCTGAAAAGAGTTGATCATTAAAGGAGTATTTATGGTAGATCTAAAGTGGGGAGAGCCTGTAGTTTTCACAGTGCTTATACCCAGTGAGTGATGGGCCCATCTTGGGTGAAATTATTCTGTCAGGAATACTTCCTTAATTACACCCAGACTGTGTTTGTGTGTGTTCAGCTGTGAACACTGGCTGAAGTGAGGGACCTTCTCTGGGTTCTCCTCCTTCTCCTCAAAACAAAGAGCAGTACCACAGATAGAGGCAGCGACCCAGCCTTATCAGCTTACACACACTGAGGTCCAAGGTTAAGGGCCACATTACACCCAGGTGTCTGCTGGTATGTGTCCGTGAAGCTCGGACCTCCACTTTGATCCTGTCGCAACAAGGCCCTCTGATGAGAAACATCTCTCGGGAGCTGCTGAGGGATAAGGAGAAGCTGATTGTGTTTGAGGAGTAGACAGATAGGTTCGCATTCCCAGCGATGAGTCATCATTAAGGGCTGGGCAAAAGGAGTGTTTGGAAATAATTGACCTTCTTCATTGTGTCAAAAGCCACTGAGACTCATGCTGAAAATGTTCTTCCTAACAATAGTGGATACACTATGCATTGGTCCGCCTTTATCTTCATACAAGGCCTGTAAAACCTTTAGATACGTCTGAAAGATTTTTCTTTGCATGATACTATCTTGGAAGGTTCTCCCAAAAAACACAAAAACAAAATCATGCTTGCATGAAGGACTGTGACGACCAAAAGTTTTATTTTGAAAGCCCTTGTTCACTAATTAAGGCATTTGCAGGTGTAGAAGCATCTCTAGTTAGGAAGGGTACTTATGTATTACTCTGGTTTGATGCGTGCAGATAGTTAATATACAAATATATTATTATATGTATGAATAATTTAGCTGTGTGTTCTTGGTAACAGTAGGCAGTTCTTCTGTGGTGAAGAGATACATCTTATATTTAAAGCATTCAAGCTTTCAAAGTACTTTGCCAGATTGAGTAAGAAACCAAGTACAGAAGCAATACCACAGTGACGAAGTAATATATTATAAGTTCTGTCCAACTCATGAACCCAAAAATCATCACATTTATGATGCTTTAGGGGATGCTTTTGTCGGTGGGGGAAAAAATGTTGAATTCTCTTGCCAACAGCTTAACAAACACTTGTAGAACTGAACTTCCACCCTTTAAAATATTGAATAAAAAAAATCACCCTGTACTTAGATATAATTGTTTTTCTCAATCCCATTTTCTCCTTTTTATTTTATTAGGTCTTTTGCAACATGGAAACAGCCGGAGGAGGATGGACAGTCATCCAGCGCAGAGAAGACGGCAGTGTGGACTTCCAGAAAACATGGAAGGAGTACAAGACGGTGAGTGAAAGTCCACTGTCTCTCCCACAGTCCAGACAGTCATTCATTTCAATTAATAGCAAATTACGAAATGGTGTGATAAAGAACATCCTGTGTTAAAAATCACCCTAGTCTCTTTGGCCTTTAGAACGTGTGGAAAACACAGACAGGAACCAACCACCAAAATCCAAGAATATTTACAGCAGCAGACCAGATGTCATTCCTCTTTAGCAAGTACCTCCTCTGTTGTTGCTGTGTTTGCAAAATTACTCAGTGTCCTCAGATGAGAAAGCAACGGTCTACTGTCGTGTTTTTCTTCTCCAACAGGAAATTATTACACAAACGTGGAAAAAACCCACACTGGGATTTGTATAGACTTCATAGAAAGTGTTGCATTCTTTGTATTTGTTTGTTTCCAGGGAAAAAAACTATGAATGTTTTTGCATGCCTTACATGGTACATTTCATTTATTGTTGCAAGCAGTTATATTGCTGGTGTTAGCTGCTCAAGTCACCTGTGTTTATCTCTGGGCCCTCTACTGGCCAATGTTTGTTGTAAAATTTACTTTTCTTTTTTTTAACCATCATGTTGGGACGAGAATATATTAAGAAAAATTAAAAAATGAGGAAAATGAAAGATAAGATATGATGAGAAACTGTTAGGTCAAAAATTATTAGCTAGTTTTTAGAGCAGTCAGTTAGAGCAGTGAGTAGAAATCTAAACATCCAATGTTTAGATTTCTAAGACCTAGCACACAGCAATAAAAAAGAAAAAATGTCATTTTTGAGCCAAGGAGGATTTTTTTTTTATATAAGTGGCTCCAAAAATCTAATCACAACAAATTCGAATTCCTGCTGAAAGTAAGAAATGAAGAAGTAAAAGTAAAGGCTAAAAATTCTAAGCCATAAAAGACAACAACACTGCCACCTCCCAGGCTCACACAGGTGTAAAGACGGTTACAGCTCATCAGGGAACAGTGAGAAAAGCAGAGAGAGATGTTCAATCCTCTGCTGCAGCAAAGCATGACTGTTGGTCCCTCTTAAAAAGGCTGGAGGTGATCAGTGATGTTTTATAGTGTTATTAAGTTTTTCATACTCAGTCCCTCACGAGGCCAGTGCTCACACGTTTTATGTTCTTGAAGGTTTGGTAAATGTTTTAGTGAGAATCGCACTGAAAGATGTTTCAGGGGTGTGGATGGAGTTGAGTATTTTGGCAATACAAGCGCAATAGCACAGATATTTAAACGATATCTTAGGACCAGTGATGTTTCGTAACAAGGTCACAAATCACAGCAGAACGTACCCAAAGAACTCACTGATTTGTCTGTTCAAATATGTAAACACTGCTCCCAGTGGTGGAGTTTGCGAGCGAGCTGTCAATCGAGACATAAACTCGACATACAACAGATGTAGGTGTCTTCAAAACATCAGGGAGAGAGAAGGACAGTGTTAGACTGTGATTTTTGCTTTTTTTACATTATAGTTTGCAACCTTGAAGAACTGTTGCAGATATCAAATCATGCATCGACAAAGTCACCTTTCCTGCCAGGCCCCTTCAAGGCAGGAACAAACTTCTGGTCTGGCAGTTTTGAGCATTTTTCACTACAACATTCCCAAGTCTGTCGGTTTTTATAGAATAAGTGAGTCATCAGACCAACTGACACTGTCAAGACTTCTGTTATTTCCAAATAACTATTTCAAAAGATCTACTATTGACATGTCCAGCCCAGTGAAATGTCTTTATAAATGTCTGATATCACGATGCAGAAAATTACACCAAGAAAAACCAGTGATTAGGGAGGAGTGCAACTATATGGTACAGTAAGAATGGGTAAACAAATCCAAACAAACCCAAATTAGCTATACGCAAATTAATCAGTGCATTACAACAAATGACACATCAGTCTACCGTCCCTCCAGGGTGGAAAGATACAGACTATGTTGATGATGTATGTAAAATAATCACAAAAGGACCAACAGAGCAGCCGTTGAAGTTTGGCTCCAAGGCTGTTCTGTAGCCAGAAGTCTGCAGATTAACCACAGCCTCAGTGGGAGGTTCTGGACTGAGCTGAAAGTCCTGGAGGAAGGAGCTTCTCATCAGCAGTTGCAACTCTAATGATGAGAGAAGAAAAAGAAAGCAGGAGAGAATCTTTCTCCTACACCCACTCAGGACATGTCTCAAGACACAGGAATGCCCTGTATTTACTTTCCCTTCTCCCTTTCTCTGCCTTCGTCATCACCAAACATGCATTTTAGCACAAACAAACCATTCCATTCCTTCTCCACCCTCCCATCCATCCCTCTCTTTTCTCTGAAGACTGTCCTGTCAGAGCTGTAACGTCATCTACCTTCTCCTCTCTAAGACCTGGCTCCTGTCAGAAGGGTTTCACCTGTGACAAACGCTCAACCTTCTACTGAACATCGTTTGAAATACTGTCCTTTAATCCAGCGTACATTCAGTGAAAGCAGCCTTCCAGAAATAATGACTTTAACATGTGTGACTGCACTGGAAGAGGTGTGTGTGTCCAAGTCACCTGGTACTCATTTACACTCCGTTCTAGATGGCTAAATCAATACAAGACCGTTCAAGAGTTTTGGGTTAGCTCCAAATATTTGTAGAGGTGAAATGCAAGAAATTATCAGGCAGTGAGTAAAAAAAAGTTAAATATTAATTTAATACAGCCAACAACACAAATTGTGAAAAATAGGTTGATTCCATTAGAAAAAGATGTTGAAACAGTTGTGTTAAATGAAAATCTAACTGCCGCTCTACTGCTCTATTTCAACAAACCTAAATTGTATTTTCTGGTATTTTTGTTTTTGTCTATTTTAGTCTGTTTCTGCTTTTAGTTTCAAGCTCACTTGTTTATTAAACTCATGCTTTTTGGTTTCAATTTTCATCTAATTGGTTTTATATAAGGGCAGTAGAGGTGGCCCAGTGGCAGCGTAGGGGCTAAAGAAGGGGAGGGTCTGCAAGTTTAAATCTACCAACTGCCAGACCCTGAGCCCAGCACCTTGCCGACACACACACCTTCCAATGGGCAGTGTGTTGAGTTGGGTAGCAGTTGTGGAGAGTGACTGTGATCCAGCAATGGTTGAACCAATGGATGGATGATTGAATGAGTGAATGAATAAGGAAACTGTGCCACCAAAGCACCAGTGAACAATTAGCATCAAAATAAATGAAACCTAAATCCAATTGTTCATCGTGCTGATGAGATTGCCTCAAGCGTCACACAGCTGCAAATAAAACGTTTTCAAAACAAAGTAAATCAAATTACACTTGTTATCAGTAACAGATTCTATTTTGAAATGACAAAATTCTTCCTCATCGTCCCACAATTCTCTGGGAAAACTCTGGGAGAGTTCCTCACAGATAATCTCTGGTTTTTGTTTAGAAAAAAAAAATGACTTTCTCTACGGTATTTCCATGCTGATTACTCTGTTGGCCTTCTGTCTCTACAGGGTTTTGGCAGCGTCTCTGCAGAACATTGGCTTGGGAACGAATACGTTTACCAGCTGACCAGTCAGAGACAGTACGCCCTCCGAGTGGAACTGACCGACTGGGATGGACACCAAGCTTTCTCCCTTTATGATCGATTTCAAATCGGCAGCGAGAAGCAAAATTACAGGTAAATGCTAACCATGGTCCAAACTCTGGCTAGAGGACCGATGGTATTAGCATGGATGGCTTTAACCCATTATTTCAAGTTATTTTTGTACTTTTTGAAGTCTGATGAAGGCCTAAATGGGTCCTTAAACCCTGGAGACTGTAGTTATTGAAATAAAACCAAAAAAACAGTCCTAACTTCTCAAAGGAATTTTACTAACTGTTCTGATGGGTTGGAGATCCAGAGTCCATTAGGAGTTTGAAGTGGAGTCACATGTTAAAGCCATACATACATCAGTCTGGAACAGGAATGCATGCATGAATATGAATTTAACGCCGCTCTCATATATGTGACGTCTGTGGTGAAAATTGGCTCCTTGCAAATTTGCCGCAGACCCATAATAATTTTTGTCATTGTCTCCGTTTAGCAAACTTTTCCACTCACATTGTGTGTTGCGGGGGCGAAGCTTCTTTGTTTTCTTTTGAGGGGAGCAGACAGGGAGGGGGTTAATGATAACAGGCCTCAAACTACAGAATGGCAGATGCTTGGCCTCAATTGGACGTGGAAAACTACTGCAAAAATAAAACAAAAAAAAAAAAAGAATCCGCCCGCTGGGTTCAGAAGAGAGAGAGGGACAGTGGGGGAGACAGAGAGGGGCAGAGGAGGTCTGACAACTCTAATTTTTAAGTTTTCACTCTCTGGTTAGCTCTCCCTGATAAGAAGTCCCTTTGGTCAGAAAACATCTTGGGATTACAAAATAAAGGAATGAGATTTTGCAGCTTAAAAGCCTTTCACCTCGATTCAACGTAGGTTTCGAGTGTTTCCTCACATCAGACACGCCATTAAGGTTGTTGCCACGTCTAATTTTAGGGACGCAACGACAGCGGGTTTCACTTTACAATGTTTCCGACTTGAAGGAATTTGTACCTGGAATGTTTTCTGCTGCATGGACTCTGGAGGATGGAAGAAGTGGATTTCAATCAGAGTGGAGGAGATGAGAGCTTTTTGTTTTGAGTTGCTCTCAATGCTGAGGTTTTGTTTGACCACAGTGTGAGGTTCAAACCAGATCCATCTGGGGTGGACTCCAGTCCTCATGACTAGCTTTAGACACCTCTACACACTGCAGGTTATGGAAAAAAGAACGGTTGCAAAACGATGTTATTAAGCCAGGATTTACTGTCTTTACAGAAAGGGAAGACTTGAAGATAAAAACCACAAGTGTGGTATGTTTCAATATATTGGTGTGGAAAGTACCGACTCGTCTAAATTAGATCAGACTATTTTGTACTGGTCAGTCAAATGCTACATCTACAGTTCAGATTCATGGCCTCTTATTCAGCAGTGGTTTACAGTTTTATTTTCCTATTATTAACCTTTAGAACAGTGTCAAACATACGGTCTGCGGTCAGAAACTGACTCAACTACTTGAAATTAGCAAAAGCATCCGGATTTTCTATTTTATTTAGTATTTCTTTTTATGAAAAGAGAAATACAAAAGAATGATAAAAATCTTTTGATTGTACAGGTTCAACCCACTTGACATCTGATTAGGCTGCACACAACCCCTGAAAGAAAATTGGTTTGATACTGACCTGAAAACCTAAGCGATTTAACAAAATGAAAGTGTTTGTCTAGAAGAGCAACACTAACCCTGATTTAATCACATTTTCACATTCATTTCATTCCATTTTTGCCTGAACTTCTCACATATTTCTCCTTATCCAAAACTTAACCTTTTGTTCTCATAAATTAACCAAACACAAAGGGCATCCCCGGCCATTCCAGTCAGTTGCACTGCCGTCTAATCAACATGCTGAAGCTCTTTAAATAGATTTGTTCTTGAAAGCAGCGCTGGTATGAACACCACAGATCCCTGCTCTTAAACAGGGTCCAAACCAAACAGCAGGGACCTGGTCCCCAAACAAACCGACGCTGCCACGCTTGTATGTTCTCTCTCCTGCCTGGCGTCTCTCTCTGTTTTAAATGTCAGATAATCTGTGACTTGTTCAGATTGCAATTTTTTTTTTTATTTTGCCCTGAAACACGAGCGTCACAGTGAGTGATAGGGCTGGTGTTTGCATTTGTTTTGGATCGTTTTCTCTCATCTGCGGTGGTTTACTGGAACACAGGCTACGTCAGCACCAGTTGGACAAATGTTTACAGAGGCCTTGTGTGATGCAGTCAATCTCGACCCATCACATATGTACGAAAATATAAATTAATACTTTATTTCTTTATTCCCTGGGCTGCCTGGTGCTTTCTTTACCTACCTTCGTAGTTCTTATGTCAACACATTATTGGAAATTAGATTATTGGTATTTTCAATAATATAAGGATTGTTTCTTTTTGCCCTTAGGCTCCGTTTGTGATGTTTTATTTAAATTCTACAAATGCAAACTCCTTTGCAGACTTCATCACAGTCCAGAGTTATGCCTTGGTGTCTGCCAGAGATGTCGTAGTTGTAAAAGGAGCAAAATGCATCAGGGTAGAGATCTGGACTACAAGGGTGTTTCAAGAAATATGATGTGTGTTTTCAGTGTCCCAGGAAAGTCATTAAAGCATTAATAATTTATCTGTTTAGTAGCAGAGGGAGAACTTGAGTTTTTTTTGCTGCGTTTTCTCATGTATTTTCCCTGCATTGCAGGCCACATTCAACAAAGCTTGTTCTGCTCCCTTGTCACGTCAGGGTCTTCACTGACAAGTCAAATTACATGAGCCACAGTTTGACCAAAATGAGACCTGCCAGTGTCAATCAACCGATGAAAGGAATCTGATCTTCCTACTAATTTATACAAGCAATAAATGTGGACACAATATTGTTAGTGGATCTAAAAACCAGATGATACAAATTATTTTCCCAAAATCTGACAACGCTCCAGATTTATAGTGTGGTCCGTAATCAAATCTGATCAGTTGCACGTGTGGTAATAATTTTGTATGTGCATTGGACCAAAGTCACCTGTTCCAGCTGTACTACTAAATACTACAAGTGCTTGTTATTACATAAACAAAGCAACAGCACTTACTGAACCAGTATTAGACAGACAATATGGCTACAAATGACAAGATATATAAAATAAACAACCATAAAGAATTCGTATGTATGTTGTGTGCTAAGGTGAAGGGGAAGGTTTACAGGACAGTTGTGAGAACAGCCATGATGTATGGACTAGAGACACTAGGAATAGGTAGAAGACAGGAGACAGAGCTGGAGGTGGAGGAGTTAAAGATGCTGAGATTCTCTTCAGGAGAGACAAGGATGGACAGGATCA
>JAFBJS010057588.1:89001-117194 GCA_016785265.1 Paraplagusia blochii
GAAGGTTTGGAGAAAAAGCTAGAGAAGACAGATTGAGATGGTTTGGACATGTTCAGAGGAGGGACAGTGGATACATTGGTAGAAGAATGATCCTAGAGATTGATGGATACAGTGAGGGAGGACATGGAAATTGTTGACTCACGGTGGCAACCCCTGAAATATGGGATAAGCCGAAAGGAGAAGAAGAAGAAGAAAGAATTTGTATGTAAGATAGCATCTTCTTCCTTCAACTTGTCCCTTTTTTCAGCGGTTGCCACAGCCAGTCAACATTTTCCAACTAACTCTGTCCTCTGTATCTTCTACTCTAAGTCCAACTCCCTGGCTACATCCATCAATCCTCTCTTTGTCTCCTACCTGGTAGCTCCATCTCTAGAATCCTTCTTCATCCAATGTATCCACTGTCCCTTCTCTAAACTTGTCCAAACCATCTCAATTTGTCTTCTCTAGCTTTTCCTTAGATCTATGAAGCAAAAAAATCTAATAATACGCATTGTATGTAAAAGCTCCTAAAATTCAATGTATATATTTACCTACTTCCAGTTATATTAGATACATTTTTCAACATTTAAAAAAATATATATTCATAAACGCTCTCTCATGCCAAAAGTGAAATCAACTTCCACTACCAGAGCCATACTCTGTGATGTGGTCTCAACGCACAGTTTTAGTGTAAACACATCAATCCTCCCTGCAGCTCCTTCAGGGTGAGGTTTGGTTTGACCGAGTAACCACTGAACCACAGCATCATAATGTTGAGAAATTAGCTCTTTTTCTTCTTACCCCTTATTGTGACTTGAGGTCACCATAATTGCAGGGGGGTTGCTGTTTGCTATCATCATCATCACTGTCATTATCATAATCATCACCACAGATGATTTGGCTGCTGTAATTCAGCTTGTTTGTTAGAAAAAAAAAAAATAGCATAATGACCTGTAAATATTGTTGCAACAATAACCATCAGATTGAAACAGTCAGGTAATCACCCTCATTCATCAACATTGGGACCCTCAAAGTGAGGAGTGTTGTGAAAGCCTATGCTACAACTAGATGGTGTGAGGCAGAAAAAGAGAGAAAATCTTGACCTAAAGAAAAATCATCACATCTTATCATCACATCTAAGTGCTGAGTCAGATTTGTGATAAAAAAATAAAGAAAATTGCAGGATGATTGGGTTTGCGTAAGAAAAACAAAAATCATGACGCTGACTTGTGCAAGGGCTTAAAAAACTATGCTGAAAATTAAGATTTTTTTCTTTATGATATCTGATATTGAACTTGGCTTTAGATATAATTTCATCACAAATGACCATGCTGTAGTTTAGCCAAAAATACCAACTGTACCCACTGTGTACAGTGAAGTACACTGTGGTTTTGTAAAAAAAAAAAAAACACTGAAAGTAGTTTGGGATAATTTATATCTGAGGTGAACTAAACTTAACTGGCAAAGATAACCAAATATCATCTGCATAAAGGCAGAGTCATACCTGATTACCTTGGACGCCTGGGTAGACAATTTGATTTGTAAATGTATTGACATATTCAAAACTCCTGAGAACCATAAATTCAAACCAAATTCAAAACAACACAAAGATAGTGACTGTGCTGAATAAACGTACAGCGTTTAAAGATCAAGACTGAAATTCTGTTATTTAAACACCCACAAGATATTTATGATTTCCTAAACACAGCCTTTTCCTAACAGTCCCAGTTCCCAACAGAATCAGAAAGATCCATTCTAGATGTTTTTCATGTGGGGATTTAGATTTAAGGAGAAAAATTGGCAAAGATGTCTCGTCCAGGACACAGTGACCTCTCACTTTCCCAATCTCACACCAAGATAATCGTTTATATCCCCAGTCATGTCTCCCACTTCTTCACTACTAATTCTTGAAAAAATAGAAATATTTGTACAGTCGAGTCTTGTAGCATATGTATAGGAAGCGTTCTCTCTTCTACAAGGACAAAAAAACCTTTCACCTACTCGCAAAAATTCATCCAGCAATGGCATAAAGTAAAAAAAGAAAAAGTTAAGCTGACGTAACTGTGTTTTAAATCAAAGTGGGAGAAAAAAGTAATCCTGTAGAGGCAGGCTGCATCCCGGCTAACACCTCTGTGGCCTCTCAGTAGGAAGCAAACCCTTGGTCAAGGTGATTAACCTCTCCAATGAGCCAATCAAACTGCGGTTCAGTAGGCTAATGGCTGCCAGTTGTACAAAGAGTGAATGGGGACACTTTGTAGATTTCAAGTAGTTGCCATCACTGTGTCGAGATGAAAGAAAACACGTGGAGTGAGCTTAGATCTTTAGAAAGTGCTTTGGCCAATTGTGCAGCACAGGGGGGTGGGATAGGATTTCTTTCATCAATATTTTTAATTTTTATTAAATATTAAACCAACTTTGAACATGTTGAAGCTATGGAGATGACAGCTTTCCAATAGTGATCTCCCTTCGATAAAATAAAAGTTATTTTCTGTAAGGAAGTAAATGTACTTGGGTAGTTTGGCTTAACCAGAGTAATTTGTTCTTTAAACTTAAGATTTGTCTTTGTTTCAACATCTATGGTCCTCCAGTTGGTATACCATAGTTCTCACACATATTGTTTTAATCCAGCTTGATGACAGCGTCCTAAAGATAAAGATAGAGTGATTAAGTGTTACTCACTATAACCAAGTTTTGCTTGGACAGAGTCTCAGATAAACATGTCCCCAGTCATCTGATGCCTAACCTAACCCTGCTACAAGTCATTCCCCACGTACGCAGTTAACTGTCTCTGCGCATAACAGCACAGAGTCACTCTGGCTCATATTTAATCTGGATCTGTGATAAAAAGCTCTCATTCGCCCAAATGACAAAAATTAGACAAACCAAAACAGAACAAAAGAAGAAAAATACAGGCAGGCCCTTTAGTTAGGTAAATAGTGCAGCATTGCCAAGTTTCGTCGTATCTCCACGTCAGCTGACACATGGGACAATTACTTCAAGTTAATGTAATGTCCCAGTTATTTAGGACAAGTTCCAAGACTCGCTGTGAACTGCTGAGTTTGGGAAAAGTGAAGGGACTTTCAGTCCGTTTAAAAGAAAGAAAAAAAGAAATCCATCTTATTAGCAACATTTTTCTATAAACTTTTCACAATTTTGTTGACTTTGAACTTGTTCTACATTCTTTTTTGGCAAACATTTTGTTGCAAAATTTGGATTTCTTTGTATACATGCTGGCAGACAGACTTTTTGAGTGTTTTGATAACATCCTTCTAATGACCTCGTCACTGGGTGTTGTAAGATTCAAATGTACTCAATAAAAAGGCTTAAATAGTCCTTAGAAATCCACTTTGTTAGCAATTAATCCAAAAATGCTTTGCTTCAAGGTATAATAAAAAAAAGGCACCACAATAGTAGTTAAACCTCAGATTATCCTATGATTAAATCCACCTTCTTTCAGAAAGTTTTCCAAATTTGGCTGTAGATTTTTCTAAACTAAAATGTGCTTTGTAGTAACA
Organism: Paraplagusia blochii; assembly: GCA_016785265.1. Taxonomy (NCBI): domain Eukaryota; kingdom Metazoa; phylum Chordata; class Actinopteri; order Pleuronectiformes; family Cynoglossidae; genus Paraplagusia; species Paraplagusia blochii. Next base: position 92,496 of record JAFBJS010057588.1, read on the forward strand.
GTAACATGTACTGTTGCTGCTCGGAACTTTTAGTTTATGTATCGCACACTTAAAACAGCTGGATATAAGTCAAGAGTGATAACAATATTTATATTACTAATGAGCCCTGACCAATCGCATCACATGGTTCCTGAAACAGGAACCAATGAGTTAGTATTAACTTCCTGTAGAGTTCATACTGACTCACAATCTATTCATCTTTCTATCTATCTATCCATTAATCTATATATATACTGTCTCTTATACACATCTGGCATTAAACTAGCATATATATATATACTGTATATATACACACCACCCCATCTCTCCTCCTCTTACGCTATTTTTCGGAAACCATTGTCATTCTTGGACATTGTAAGATGTTGTAAATGGGCGTCATCTGCGGTAAACACACTCGTAAACTATTTAAAGCAGCTTGTCATAGCTGCTAGAAACCTTTCCTGATGTTGTGACTCAGTGATTTATCATTTCAGCAGTGAATGCTAAGTGCTTTTTAAAAAGAGAGAGTAAATGTGCAGCGAGGTCTGGTCTCCATCAGAGCTTCAGACCTCATCTTTTGGCCTGTTTAGTGTTTAGTTCCTCTGAATCAAGGATTGAGTAAAACAAAAATAATAGTCAATCTGCCCGTAAGTGAGGCAGTGTTTTTTTTTAAGAAGAGACAAATCATGAAAGACATCTGCTGCATCAATGATACTAACAAATATTTGCATTTTCTTAGATGCATAACAAACTAAATTACTTACAACCTTTAATAATAGACCAATCTGTTTTAAGTGATTTCACCTGGTTTTATGTGAACCTTGTAATAGTATCAATTTCTTTAAATCTGTTAAAAATTTTGTATGACAGCCATAAATCACACTTTAGTGTCAATCTCAACTCAGAAGAAAATGTGTAAGTAAAGAACTAGCAAAGAGGGTGGGATAAAATGAAAAAAATGGTAGAAATAAATAAAAAAAAGCCAAAAAAAGAATATTTCTGACAATAAAAATATCCTTTGATAAACAGATCCCAGCAACACAAGAGTTTATGAATTACTTTATGGCTTTTATCCAAACTTAGTATGTCCACTTGTGGTTTTGTTGCCAATGATTGGACACATGAGTAATCCTGATTGCAGGATTATACACATCGGTGTTAGCAGCTTAGTGAATTCCCCAGTGAATGCCCTACAGTCACACTTTCTGAGTCTGCAGGCATTTGCACAGCTGTCCAAATACAGGAGTCTTTCAGGTTAAACGACTCTTTCCTGGGGAGTCTGCTGCCTTTTTTCTTTGAGATGTTCAACCTGACGACCTGATGGCTACGAGAACAACACGAAAAGTTAAGATGTCAAAACAAGAGAATTGTATTTTCTGCTTACTAATTTCACAACATTTGCGAGTTCAATGGTGCTATGTTTTTGAGAAACAAACTCAGGAAATTGCTGTGTTTGAAACTGAGAAGTTGTGACCCAATAATAAAGACCTCTTTGGATCAGCGCCACACTGAGGCGGTGCAATTGCTTCTACTGAAAATGTGAGCGTGGGAGAAACGATGACACATGATAGTGTTGTCAAAGGAACTGTCAGATCTTCCTGCATATACACACCCTGGAGAAAAACACTTCTTATTCATTTTCAAGTTGTGAGGAGCATCAAGTGTAATAAGAAATTTAGTCTGGAAGATGTATCTTGAAAACATATCATAATGGAATTCTTTTTTTCATAACCTTCAAAATGAAATCCCTGCTAGTTTTGTCTGAAGAACATCTTACGTAAAGTACATGCTATTTTTGCAAGAAATACATTGTTTACTTCGCAACATATCCAATCAAAAATATGACTGCACATGTGGAGAGATCGAATGACGCCAAAATAGTAGGGCGTCCTAACGTATCTGAAACCCTACTTGAAATATTGACAAAAACAAAATGCCGCAATGTGGGAAAGTGTCAAGCAAGGTGTGGAATGAAAACTACACAAATAGGAGAAATAAGACATTTCTTGGAAATATTTTTACACTAGTTCCCGAGTTTGATTTCAGACGGTGGTATGGCTCATGGTCATATAGTTGTGTTTGTTTGGTTCAATGCATTTTTTCTTTTCAGTCTCATGTTTTGCTGTTGTTATAAGCAAACAGCAGTAGTGGATGTTATTCACTAATATATACAGAGAGAGAGAAAATTTTTATCTGAAAGCACATCAGCTACTTGAAACCAAAGACCTTAACTCAGGATTTAACATCTAAAAATTGCATTTTACAATTACAATTCCCAGTGTACTCTTAAACACTAAAACCTTGACATAAAATCTCATGAAAGTCATGACAAGGAGACAAGGAGGAGAATTATTGCATATGTGAATGCCAGACTCTGACTGTTCTCGAGCCTGGTACGTCTGCAGCCTGTGGAGAAGATAGGTTTAACAGGTTGCTTATTGTCCAGATTTTACTGTGTCTCGCTGTTATATGTGGGTATTTAGTGATTTAGTCTCTTGTCACTGTGTAAATAACATTTAACCGAGCTGAGGATGGAAATGTGATTCTCAGACATTCCTTACGCGACGTGTTCTTGCTCACATTACTTGCCCGGCTCCTCCAGTGTGTGCACTCTCTGTTTCTTTTGTCATTTCTTTCATTCCTTACTTTATATTCCCTCTCCGTGTTCATGTTGTTCCAGGTGCTCTGCATGTACTCAATCACAACAAAAAGTAAATATCCCTCTGGGGACGCCTTCTTATACCCTGTTATGTCTTCATCTCTGTCTTCATTCACACCTCGCCTCACCTCACTTTTTTTCGAAAGGTGTTTTCATGTCCTGACTCCGCTCTTTGGCCCTCCCCGTCTCACTGTCTCTGGTGTGATGTCTTTCAGGCTATTCCTGAAAAGCCACAGTGGGACGGCAGGCAGACAGAGCAGTCTGGTGATACACGGAGCGGACTTCAGCACCAAGGACATGGACAATGACAACTGCCTCTGCAAGTGCGCCCTCATGCTCACAGGGGGTAAGTGCAGCAAAAACATTGTTGTAATCAGTTAAGTAAAACCATCTATTCTCTTTCACGGTTGTGGGCCAAATCCATCTCTTTTTCTGGACAATAACCTGGCAAAGCAGTCTAACCCAAGGGGAGGTTCTCAAAGTAGGGTCCATGGCGGCCCAGTTGGTTCACATCTAATGCAAATGGCTGGTAGCCTAGCAGCAATAAAACTTCCATTTAATCATTTCCTTGTCCTTCCATAAAAATGCAAATTATAATAATTCAACTGTGAATCATCGAGAGGATAAAAGCTTAATAAGCTTAAGCTTAATAAAGATAGAGCTCTATAGCACTGCTGTCACTGTACAATCAGACACTGATCTTGCCAATGTGACCTATTTAGGTCAACAGCAAAATTGTTAGCTTAATCAATAAGTAGACCAGAACAAACCAGATCCATGTTATATTTCTGCTCTGTTTTAAAAGAAGAAAACCTAAGAGCTGGACAAACCTTGAAAAGAAAACAAAAGCTCTGCTTCATCATCTGTTTTAACTTCCAAAAAAGTAATTTTACTCTGGTTGGATTATTGACCAATCCCCAAAGATTTACTGTCCATTTCTAAATACTCATAGTCATTGTTTTCAAAATCTGCTCTTGGAAGATGCGGGCGTAAAACTAAGAGGCCATCTGCACAGCTATCTGCGACATTCGGACCAAATTCTCTATCATCACTCACTGCTATACCGTAAAATGAGCAGATGAGGAAATTCTGTGGGTGGAGTAAAAAGTGTCAGACAGATTTAAAATGACTCTGCTTCTCCTGCTGTGTAAGTGGAACCCCCTGACCCTCGCTGTCACCTCTCGGCAGCTCCACCACTGCGAAGTCCTGACCTGGTACCAATCAAGCATTTCTCACAGCAGATGTAAGATCAGCGTTACGTCTTAGGTCATTGTGAATGGAGTAAGCGACATCTGATCGCCGATCAACACACTTGCGCCGCTTGATTCATTGCCTGTCTGTTTCCAGCTGCATAGCAGGAGGATGACAGCATGGAGTTTGAGTTGAAACTATAGAAACTTTAATGTATGCACAGGATTTCAATTGATTTATCCCTGGCATCAATAAAGATACAGCTAACAGCCTCAGAATATATAGGAGGAAAACGCCTTAGTGCTACATTTATGATGACAAATACCATATGTCATGTTAAAGATATGGAGGAGGATGTAATGTGGACTCTCACCCGGCAACAGAACTTACAGGAGGGATAAAGTTCTGACAGTAGGAGGTGGGATTGATTTCCCACTAAGTTTCGTTCTTTCTTTTTGAAAGAATGCATCCCTACCATTTTACAAGGCAGTAAAATTCTTGCTCCTGGAAACTGGGAAGACATTGACCATATCCTAGGAAACATTTCTGCCCAGCACACGGTATATTTATGTGCGTGTTGGATTTTTGCAGGTCTGTGGTTCGTCAACAAGCAGGGGACTGTGAGAAGATAATGTACCTTCAGCGTATTCTGCCAAACTCGATTCAATCATTCAAACAGCAGCGTGCGAGCAGCAGGGAAAAAACTCATAGAAGAAGCTATATTACAGATCTACTGTACAAATCAGTGTCTATATTTAATATTGCCTATTGACAAGCCAAGTAAATTGCTTTCCTGACTAATACTTGACAACAAATACAAACAACAAACATGTTTATCCTCAATTGTGCTCAAAGATGACATGGCAATCAACTGGAAACATTTCTTCAACTGTCAACGACCTGTCAGGTATCTCCTGGTCATTGATAGTTGCTACCAGGTGTGTAGGATTAAGTGACTGACTGGCAGATGCCATGCCTTACATATGTTCTATAACTGTCCAAATCTCTCAGCGTCTTCCTTTTCAAACAAACAAAGTGACACTTCAATCTTAGAGAGTTTTTTGTCCATCAAATAATTGTGAAGTAAAGTTAGAAAAACGGATGTAGTTTATTGGTCCCCAGCTGGGAATCTTGCAGTAAAAACGGTGCTTGATGGACCTGTCACTATTACTAAAGAAAAATGTTCACTTAGTCTAAGGGCATGTAATGAGTCTTATGGTCCTTAATATGACAACTTACGTCATTTTCTCATAAGGAACATTTAGTTTGGGTAAAGCGTGACCTGATGGGAAGGTTAATAAATTGAATCATTTTCCCACTGGAGTTAACATACATGCCGGCACTTTAAATAGATGGATGTAGCGAATGTGCTCTTTAACTGGCACTTCTTTGCCCCTGAACCCTGTGACAGTAACACATTGAGTAGATAGCAGTGACACGCCAACTGTGCTGAAACATTGCCAAGTCCAGACGAAGGTCGATGGAAAATCTCAACCAAGGACAAAAAAGATTTTCTCAACATTGACCAAGAAGTTGTGAATAAGACTACAAGTGATGCCTTCAGGTGATGTGCATATTTCTCCCTAAACCTGTCTTCCTTTGTTTCTGCTCATCTCCCAGGTTGGTGGTTCGATGCCTGTGGCCCATCCAATCTTAACGGCATGTACTTCACCCATGGGCAACACATTGGGAAGCTGAACGGTATCAAGTGGCACTACTTCAAGGGTGCCAGCTACTCGCTGCGAGCCACAGCCATGATGATCCGACCCCTGGACTTCTCATAGTTTTCTAAACTTGTAAAATTCCGTCTCCTGCACAGAACGATTGAGGAACGCTTCCTATTTTATCCTCTCCTCTCATCTCAGTTTTGCTGGCCATGGTAGTCGTCCAATAAATATTGTATTCTGCATGGTCCATAGCACCCTTAAAGCAGCTGCTACTGCTGTGCTACTGTTGCCTCGTAACCTTTCCTCCATTTGACTCTTGAGTGCGGAGAGAGGCAGAGTCAAGATACGATTTCATCTGAACTGACGTCTGTTAAACTTACTCAGTCCTGGAATGATGAACACTTTTAGTTCAGATGGACTCACAAGTTTTTTTTTTCTTTCCTGAAGGTGTGTAAACAAAGAACTTGACTTTTTTAAGAAATAAAGCAGTAAGCGCGGAGCAGCATTGCCTCTCAAACTGCAGGACAGGAGTTAATTGAAGGCTACAATGACACAAATAAGACTTTTTTGTAAAGTGATGCTCACAAACCTGAGACTTTTTAATGTAGTCCTTTTTTAATGTAAACAGTATCCAAAGTTTTTGTACTGTATGTTGTTAACTGAATTTCTGCCTGCATTGTTTATTGAAACACATGGAAGGGTGACCTTGTAATTCATGTGATGATTTGTCGGAAAGTGTCATGAGGTTCTCTTGCAGCGTTGGCAGATGTAGACTTGCTGTCTCGACAAAGTGTGTTTATTTTTAGAGTTCTAAATGCTTGGTTATTATTGGATTAGATCCTGGACTCTGATAAATTTGGCTGTGTTGTTGGATGGGAAACATCTTGTATTTGCCAAGGTTGAGACTCTGCCATCACCTTACAGACCAATAAAAGAAAAAACCAAGGACATTAATTTTTTTTGTCCGTAGGACATGAACGCCGATGATTTGTCAGGTGAATGGTGGCATCCTCTGGGTTATCAAGTTGATGCAATCCTCTTTGGTATTTCAATACTGATTAATCAATTCCAAATGGTTGAGCAATAAATGCCAGTGCTCTGTTGCAGTTCTATTTCATTGTCCTCAAGGGCCAACGAGTAAATTCTATCATTCCAGGTTCAACCTCCTGTCAGTTAGAAACACATGCAGAGTAATTCCTTTTTTCCCTCAACAGAAAAGACTCCTATCCATGACGACATCTTTGCAGAAGTCAACTGTTGAGAAGTCAACACTTCTCAACGGGTGTTGTCATGGTGGCATGGACTGTTTTCGTATTCTGAAAATCCTAATTTTAACTCCTATACAGACTACAAACAACTAAACAAACAACTAACAAAAGGAGGTCAAGTTTCTGTGGCCTATGAGAAGTCTATGACATTCAAAAAATCCAAAATTAAACAACTTTGCACCTCACACCCATGAGGTCTAGAGACTTGTGAATGTTTTTACTGCCTGGTGGTAGGTTTGATATCCTATAAGTTGAGCGATCAAACATACTTTACAGCCAACAATTCCTGGACTCACCCTATTATTATTATTCTTTGTATCATTTGTGTAATATAGGTGGTTAATATTTGCATGTATGAGTAAATGTCATGAGGTACATCATGAACCTTCTAACCACAAAAATGCTTATATTAAGCTATTGTTTCCCACATTAATCATTTTTTTGTCTCCTCTTATCTATCCTCTGGCAAATAGGACACAAAGAGAATATCATTTAGTGATATTATGGCCAAAAAAGCTGTCATGGACACAACGGCTATTAAACCTGAGCCAGTTTCTGTTTCTCATCAATGCAGTGAAGAAAAAAAACCAATGCTGATGAACCATGAAATGAATGATTCCATCACAGAGAGAGGCGTGTGAACACATACTGTATTTCATAATTTCTATGCTACAACAACAGACCATGGTGTGAAATACTTATATGAGGTACATGTGGCAAGAAGATAAAGTGTATCTGGAACACGTATAACTCGAGTTGACATGTTTATTAGCATATTATAGTTTAACATGAGCATATGTAAATCTGCTTTCTGTTGGGTTAGTGCTCTGCCAGGATTACAGTGGTGTTTTCAAATTGAGCATAAAACATAGTTATGATAATAACCCTGGACAAATGTGCTTTTGATAACTCTGCTTTTACCTCATTCACTTCTAGAATTCTAGATTTATTTAAACATCCTTTATTTGTAACATCTGGTCAATTGCTGTGTTGGTAGATTAAATAAAGAAGCCATGTGATGCACTAATTTTTTCAACCTGGGTTTAGGCTGAACTTTAAGACAAATTGGTGCAATGATAAAAGTGGACCGGCTAAAAGATGTAGCTGCAAATATAAGTGTTGAGGACAAATTATGAACAATGCGTGATCAATTACAGAAATCATGACTGGGCTTGTGTACATTTTCTACCAGGAAGAAGAAAAATCTTACTTTTCAATTTGTTTTTTTCTTTTTTGTAAATGTTCTGAATGTGATTCTTTGTTGAACTTCTTGTTTTAGGGTCCCTCACATTACCATCTTCATTTAACTCATTTAAATTTGTGGTTCAATATGAAGTCTTTTTTGACCAATATGATGTAAAATATTCCTTAAAAATTCTGAATTTATTTAAAAGATACATTTACAATTGATACAGTTCATTTAAATATAAACCTGTTATTTTGAAACTTGTATTTTAACACATTATTAATAATTGAACAAATTTACAGCCATTTTATATTTTTGAAGGTTTTTTACATAATTTTGAACATCTGCTGTTGAGGGTCTTTTCTTTACAATAGGTTTCTAATCCTTCTGCACAAATCCCGTACTGTACCCTGGCTCACAAGTTTATTGACACGTAACGTCTCTAGATATATAACAAAGATGGAAGGAGCCGCTTTCTTCCGCCTGTTTTAAGACCAAACCAGATGGTGAAAAGATTAGACCTCCCTCTCTGCAGTCACTGGAGTGGCTATTGTCTCTCGCTGTGCTCGATTGCTCATGGGAAATGACAGATTGCCAGAGTGTCAAACGATGCTGTCGGGACCTGTAGTGTGTCCTCATAGTTGACATTCCGGGGCCTAATCAGAGGTTAAACAAATTATTGGAGCCTACAAACCGCTGTGTGTCCTTCAGCGCCTGAACTGACCCGACACCCTCAGTGGAATGTCTTCTATAGAGGGTGCAAATGCAGCAGAGTGTGAAGTGGGTATGCACAGGCTGGCAAACACCTATGTGGGTTTTAGGCTGTGTCTTTTGTTGGTGTCGAGACATTAGGTACTCCAGAACACTTCCTAACCTCTTATGATCTGGCAGATCATGGGAGGGCGTCAAGGGAAGTGTGATTTTTCTTCACAAACTGCCAGCCTGTCTCTTGTTTCTCATGGTAGAAGAAAAAAAGAGGTTCTATAGGTTCTACATCAGTTTGTACTAAAATTGAGAGTAGAAATTTAAAAAATATATTGATATCTTTCACATCTCATCACAGAAAAAGTTAACAACAAGGCTCTCCAACAAGATAGAGACACTTCTGCCACCATCACGTCACTGGACGTGAGAGGACATTGGTGGAAACTCTTCACAGGAAGATTGACTAAGATTCAACCAGTAAACCTGTAACCTTCTAGCTGTAAAGCTTGGTCATAGCACTTGCCTGCATGTGCAGCCCGGATTTAACAGTTCTTATTTGTTATAACATTTACAACACTTTTCTATATTTCGGATTATGTCTTGAAACAATTTACATCAGTGTCTACCAGATGGGCTGAATTAAAAACCACCAGGTCTGGATTAGATCTCACAACCATCTGAGTGTCAAACAACTAGATTGGTTACTGAGTTACAGACTCACTGAATAAATATGAAGGTTTATTAACAAAACTCAGATTTTAGCTTTCACTTCACTAGGGATTGTACTGTTAGAATCAAGTATAAATGTGTAATGTATTGAACTAAACAAAAGGTTTTTCTTGTTAGTTGAGCAAATCGCCCAGAGCTGGTGAGCTGATGACACTCCCACTGGGACGCTGTGGGGCCTTAAACTGCATGCAGACGGGCAGTTTTGGACCCTGACCAGATCAGATATAAGAAGACGCTTGAAGTATGAAGACTATGAATCCCCCTTTGAGACCACCTGCTTACACGGACCTGAACATTATTATTGAGGATACAAAGACAGAGAGAGGAAGTAAGAGTAAAAATATAACATCTGTCTTTCTGTCTGATGACACTCCCACTGGGACGCTGTGGGGCCTTAAACTGCATGCAGACGGGCAGTTTTGGATCCTGACCAGATCAGATATAAGAAGACGCTTGAAGTATGAAGACTATGAATCCCCCTTTGAGACCACCTGCTTACACGGACCTGAACATTATTATTGAGGATACAAAGACAGAGAGAGGAAGTAAGAGTAAAAATATAACATCTGTCTTTCAGTCAATGCACGTTCCTTCAGATCAGATCTAATCAAAGAGTTTTCCATGGATGTGCCCTCATTTGAATTAGGGTCAAATACATGATCTTTAGATGTGATAAGAAAGAATGAAGGCCACTGACATCCAACAGAACCAGATGCAGAACCGTACTGGTCCAATGAGAATTAGACAGGATTCTAATGCTTAGAGTTGGAATTCTGACTTAAATCCAAGAAATACAAACTTTCTGACATCTTAACCATTTTTACATAATGTTTTTGGTTATATACCAGAATCCTAGTAGAACAATAACAAATGCATATTTAATCACACTGCTGCAGGGGCAGCAGTCTAAGACTGCCATCCAAATCACACTGTGCTGTAGCAGGTCCTGGCCCAGCCTGCAGGTGATGAGCCCACTGGAAGGCATCCTAACCAAGCTTCAATCCTGCCCAGAAGGTGAACTCCTGGGTTCTACACCAACGAAGGAGACATTGTCTCTAGGACAAAGTGTTACCTGATATAATCCTACAAATGAAACTCATCTTAATATGAACGATTCATCTGAAAAAATATGAAATTATTTATTTAAACGAACAATATACAATAAAAATATAATTTGGTGGAAATTTCTTAAGATTACAGAACATAAAGGTCTTGCATGGTCAGAGTTACTGCCAATGAAAGCTCTCTTCATGTCTTTTTCAAAACACAAGCACTAAGCAATTCATGCTGCTGTGGACATCTTGCTGGATTTTCCATTTGGCAGCACATTATTATTGGAGTTAGTCATTAAAAAGTCGGCTGTTTTTGACCCCAACATGGCCGAAAATAAAAGGAAATCTCATATAACTGGCTGTCATTGCATCGTAACTGTGATTCCAAGTCAAAGATATTAAGAAGTTTCCGTATTGGGTTTGGATGTTACTGTAAAGGTCTTGTTTTTTTTTCAGAGAAGCTCAACAGAAACACTAACTGTTTTAATTTCTTTGGTAAATGGACAAATGCATAGCTGTCTGAAACTGCCGGGACACCACCAACAACTAAACCATAATTTATTATCTTGGCATTTGTATTTAAAAATGTCAGCAGTTGATTATCTAGTTAACTAAAATCCTGGTAAATCCCCTTATTTTTATATCCAACTTTGGAAGTGACAAAGCCAGGATTATTTTCATTCAATTAAAAAGCAATTTTTCATCACGCAGTGATGACTTTAAGTACAGGGCATTGTGTTTAAGCAAAAATAAATGGAGGAGAAGAAGAATGTAAACGCTAGTCGAGGTGAGGGACTCCCTGGTGGAGGAATAGTCAAAGAGACGTGGATTTGATGGATGTTCTGGGGGAGTCAGACTGACACGGGGTGTACACAGAGGGCGTGGAGCTGAGACAAGTTGCAGGCCTCAGTCAAAGTGATAGTAAAGTCAAAGGGGTCTCTGCTGCGAAGCACTCCTTACCATTTAAATGTATGCATTCTACATTTTCAAACTGACAAGGATATTTTTTTTATGTTCTCATTCACACGGTTCAATGTCAGTGGTTGAGCTGAGACCAAAGGATGGAAGTGTAGATTTTTCGCAGGTCGCTTTTGGGTTTTTGATTTCGGAGCTCAGTTGCCCATACAGTACCATAAATGTCGATGTTACAAGCAGGAAGTGTGTGGCCAACAACTTCTCCAGAGGCTGCTGTGGTCAAAAGCAATGAAGTGTGAATGCCGACTGTAGACTTTCAGGCCAAGAGCAACACTTTTCACATGATCGGTGGTAGTCACACCATTAATACACAAATATCAAATGGAAAAGACTAACATGTTCTCTCATATATCTAAAAATTTAATCTATCATTTCCAAATTTTCATAAAAACCCTTCTGTGTCAATTAACATCCTCTGGTTTGGAAAATTAACTGCACTAAGTATCAACAATATTCCGTATTTTTATTACCTGCTCTGTACACACTCCCTGCAACTTTGACATAATTTTGCCAACAGTTGTTTTTTTTTTTTTTTGTTAGCCAGCTAAACCGCTTTGCACATTAATAGACTAAAATGATTAATGAGTCAAATGTCCCTAACTGTGTAACAAAAGAGCATAAAACAACTTCTAGTTCATGCTTAAAACCATCAGTTCACCTATCCAACTTCTGCTGTCCAAGCCCTTCCTGCAGGACTGTAGGGGAGCCAAATGGTGGGGGTGGGGCTACACCCTGGACAGACTCTGAGACCAATGGTCTCATCATTTAGGTCACAGATTCAGGGCCTCAGTACACATCACAGCTGTAGTTCCTGAACGTTGTTCAAACCATTAGTAGATATCAGTGACAGACGTGAAACACTAAACAGCTGCATTACAAGTCTCCAAGCTGTAAACAGTTGCCACTTAAGAGAGCTTGTGTGTTATCTTCTGTCATATTCCTTCCTCTTCTGCTCACATCGACTAAAAACGTTGACGTGAAACCTATCACACGAATCCAGATCCAGCTACCTTTAAGCTCCATCCAACCTCAGATGACACGTCTGGCTCCAGTAGTGATTTCCATCATCGTCAGACCAGGTTTCACTTACCCTGGTGACAGGCTATCTCTGAATTCACTCTCAGCCTCATCTTTATTTATCCCAGCAAAGCCAAACAATTACAATCTTTAAGCTTCTTCAAAAGGAGGTATTTGTAGATTCCACAAAAACTGTTTACTTCGTCGTGGGCCAGAACAGATTCAATTGCTGTTTTTTTTTTCTTATTAAGGGTCAGTGTTGGGTGAAGCAGTGTCCAAACTCAGAGACAACTGCTCCTGCTGATACCTAATCCTATAGTCATGTGACATAAAGTTGCACAAGCTTTGTCAGACATGTATCTATATAGTAGTAATATGACTAAACTTTGCTGTGCAGTAGGGCTGGGTTAAAAAAAAAAATTAATCGATTTTAATCGATTTTTTTGTTAATAGGACGATATCGATTCATAAATCCAAAAATCAATCTTTTTTTCCTTCTTTTCCCAAAAACTTTACGTGAGCTCATGCACCACAGGTGATGGAAATATATGTAAAAAAATACATTTTTTATTAGCAAATGGATTAAGTTTCAATTTTAGCTTTGATTCTTCTGAGAATAACATTGGTACCAAACTATAATTGATATGACAAAAACTGCATCAAAAACCGAAGCGAATCGTGAATTGAATCGAATCGAACCCTTGTGAATCGAATCACATCGATTTAGAAAATTTGAATCAATATCCAGCCCTACTGTGCAGTACGGAAGATGTGCAAAATATACCAGCATTTCCTATGTACATAAATCATGAATAATAGTATGAATAGTATCAAGTCATAAAAGTAACCTAGAACCTATAATAATAATAAAATAGCTGTTTAACCTCGTTAATCTTCATCAATATATTTGACAGATTTTAACAATTTAAATAAAAGCACCAATCTTTACAAATCTGATGATAAAACAGTCTCCTCTCAGGACTACTCACACCTGCCCTCATATAAACTCTGAGCAAGGTCACATCTCTGCCAGATAAAAAGTCCTGAGCATCTCCCTCCTGAAGGGATTTTGATCCACTAATTGCAACAACATTCCAAGTGTATACATGAAGATCCCCCCGAAGCATAACACAACTCAAGATCACACACAGAGGTTAGAGAAACAGCTTCGCAGTTTTGCTCGGATGCATTCCTGCACAAATAATGCTTGATAAGGTGGACGGCCAAAAATAATAAGATCTTGTCGTCCAGGCCGTGGACAGTAAACAGAACAGGCGGCAGATGTTAGTACACACCAGGAAACAGGTGCAATGTTTCCACATCACCTACTTTATTGGTCCAAATTATCAGAACAACCTCTAATTGTGGAAATATACTGGCCTAACATCTGCAGTTCCACAAATGCTGTTCAAGGGGAGGTTTGAACACTTGGTAATCACCGTGGACCTTTATTGATCTGGCAAAAGGACAAGGCTAATTGGACTTCCTGGAAAAAGACGATATCAGACCTGCACACATGTCTTACAAGCATGTAATTGTGTGTAATTTACTATGTTGCAACTTTATATACACACAGTACAAGATTACTTTAAATATCTAAAATCTTCACGGTCTTGGAAGCTCCACCGACAATTAAAATGGATGGACTCCTAGTGACCTCTACTGGATAACTGATGCACTGCTACGAACGTTGACCTTTTGTATGTGGACACCAGGCCACAGACTGATGTTTCACGAGAAAACCACTATTTAACATTAAGTAATGTAAGCAAAACATCGTGAAAAAAATTTGAAATCCAATGTATATTTTTAAGGGGGACGTGTGGGTTAAAATGAGTGAATCTCGTTGCAATTAACATAATTGTCCACGAGGGGACGCACTAAACCTCTACTAGGAATAGAGTCCGAGTGTGAGGCAGGGTATTTTTCTAACAACTAGTTGAGTCGAGCGGTGAAGACACTCAATGCTGATGAGTCACTTCCACTCTTCATGACAGACTGCCGACAGCTGCAGCCTCACGGTGTGTGTGTGTGTGTGTGTGTGCCAAGTTCTTTTTATAAACACTCTCTCACACACGCCGGCTCTTACATCAAGCAAGGCACCATAAAAACAGCAGATATAAAATAACACTGTTTGTCTACATAAAACCAGTTAACACTGGTGTCTGTGATGGATTCTGCACATGGCGGTGATAATTGGTTTAACGAGGGTTTGCACTTCCGCTGTTGTCATTATTGCAAAACTGTTAGGACGCTGCCATCTGCAGTGCAAGACTAAACCCAGTCACAGGTAAAAGGAGACGACCATGTTGAAACCAGTCTGTCCTCTTTTGCTTCTCCACTTTAGTCTAAGTGTCAAGTTTAAGTTGTTCCAAGAGAGAAAGGATCAAAGAAGCTACATCGAGATTTAAAAATTAGAATACAATATTTTTACAGTATACCATTTGCCTTAACATGTCACTCCTTATAATTTGGCTTTATTGAGAAGCTAGTGTTGTTTCTTCATCCATATTCTGAACCTCTGAAGCAAAGCACACATCTTGTCTTGTCGATGACTTTGCCGTGATAATTCTGAGCCCAGCTCGAGGCCATGGCTGGGTTTTAAAAAGATAGGACGATGGCACTTACATAAATGATCAAGATGGAACCAGGCCAGCCAGAGTTCTGTTGAATCAGGTCCTGACAGCGCCGCTGCCGAAAGCAATCGTCTGCGTCTCCACCTGTGTCTCCATCTGTCCACTGCTTAACTACTGTGTCCATCCTGTCCAAATTGAATGAGTTGATGGATGAGTGATTATACTCACAACAAGGAATTAACAACAAGTGATGTTACTAGAGCATAACAGTGAACAACCTTAATAATTAGAGTTGACATCTGGCTAATATTTAAATATTTTACAGCTCTTCTGCTCTAACTGGAACCTTTTTAATTCAATTGTTTAACCCTTTAAACAAAAGCAAGGCTGGCCTTGATAAATGATTAGATATTAAATATGCCCGTCTCTTTCTTAGTTATAATTTTACGTAATCTGATAACTTCATACGTACTTGTTTGTTTAACCTTTTATCTGTTTGGTTAACTTTCAATCTGTTCCTCTAGTGAAATAGCATGATTTAAACCTGGTTTACACCAGCACTCTCAAATCTACAGCACTGTTTACTTCTGGATACACGCTGAGCAATCTGAAATGAAACCTGAGTGCACAGGGGTGACTAGTGTCAGGGAAAGACGATCAGGTCCATGGCCTGAAATGACTCAAATTCTTTCCACCAGCCAGTGAGGGTTTGCCTTTCCCCAGTTTAGAGCTGCGACTGCAAGTGCAGAGTAGTGAAGTAGCAGCAGGGAGTAGAGATGAATTAATTGAATCAGATTGTTTAGCTCTTTAAGAAGCATTCTCTTAGCTGAAAAGACTTTTTATACAGATTAAAATGTCTGACAAGCAGAGGAAACCATCCACCAACAGGAACATCAAGAAGCTACGCACCATTACGAAGGTGTGCGGCCTGGCCAGCAGTTGGCAGCAGTGGATAACGGACAATGAGAAAAAGCAGGCCAGTGAGCCCTGCGGGTGGTCTCCATCCTCAGAACCAGAAGAAGAACCAAAAAAGACCTGGGTCCCCAAGACAGCTCCACCTACTCCAGCCAAGACCGCTGTGGACGTTAAAATAAAGGAGAGTCAAGAGAAGGTGGAGGAAGTTCCCACCTCTTCTGAGTCACCACAAAATGTGTCTCTCATCAAAACCAAGGCGGTGGTAAAGACAGTGACCAGTGGTGTGACTGAGAAAAGTGTTGGTGTGGGACTTTTGGCTGAGAGGATAAAAAAAGAGAATTTGCCATCAGATGATGAGATAGACCGGTTGCTGACCAAGAAAAGCTCACCAACACTACGCAGGAAGTGCTCCAACATGGTGGCATCACTGACCAAAAGCTGGAAGCAGGTGGAGAACGAACAGAAGCAGGACAGAGACGGCCCATGTCTAGAAAAGCTGCAGACAGGGGATGTGGAGAAAGAAGATGATGGACATTCTGAGGCAGAGAAGGACATAAGGGACAAAGAAAAGAGTCCCACAAAATTGGACATTTTTGATAAAGAAGCAGAGCTGCAAGACAGTCAGGGAGACGCCGTGTCAACAGTGAAGATCAAGAGAGTGTCAGTATCAGCGTGAGTACCTGGGGGAAAGGGAAGATAATTTTATTTCAGTCAAACAAAAGTTCGACTTAGTTTTGTTGTTATTTCCCCAAGAAACTGAAAGAAAGCCTAAAGATAGTTTTAAAATTTAATGAATGAAGAAAATGCGATGAAATGAAAGCACAGCAGCTTTCACTGATGCACAAATGTGTCCAATAAAACACCAGTGTTTTCCTCATCAAACATTAGTTAAATGAATATGTATATTGTTTAGGAAATTCTATGGGTGGTGCATTAGACAGCCATTATCACAGAAAACTGTCGAACTGTCCTACTCTATTAATTAGTGATATTTCATGGTGATACTACATCATAGGGCTTACGTAATGGATGAACATCCTCTCTCACACTGCCACTGCCCCCCTCTGGTAGCCTGTGGGAGGCGAATGAAAGGGCAGCAAGAGCATGGTAGACTTAGCTACATCACAGGCCACAGAAAGTAGTAAATGAAGTCATTGGAAGACATAAACCTGTAGTCAGGTTAAGAAGAGTTGCGTCTAGAAAGTTGCAGGTTTGAATCCACCAGCCCACACGTGCAACTGAGGTGTGCAGTACTGAACAGGCACCATTAATAACACACTTATGGGCATTTATCTTGATCTTCTCACTGGGATGATGGGCCAAAAGCTAAGGACAAATTTTATTGTGTGTTGTTCACAGCAATAATTCTCTTTTACTTAAGGCAAAAACCACAAAACTGGCTGCCTCTTAACAGGCCCATGCTTTTGTAATTGCAACTTTAACACTTTTTCTATTGTAGATATAAAAAGGAAGCCGAAGACGCCAACAAGATCAACGCGCTTTCTAAAAAGTACAGCCCTGTGGGGAACCTGAAGAGCCGCTGGCAGAACTGGGCTGCAGAGCACACTGTGAGCCAGAAACTAAACCCCTTCAGCGAGTACTTTGACTACGACTACTCCATGTCCCTCCGCCTCCAGAAAGGCGAGGAGGGTTACGGACGCCCCAAAGAGGGAACAAAAACAGCCGAGAGAGCCAAGCGTGCAGAACAACACATTCACCGTGAAATAGCTGACATGTGTTACGTCATCAGGACTATGGCCGATCCAGACCCGGACGGAAAGACACGCATCACTTTCGGCGAACTGTTTGACAGATATGTACGTATCTCAGATAAGGTAGTTGGGATTCTGATGAGAGCCAGGAAACACGGGAAGGTGGCTTTCGAAGGAGAGATGCTGTGGCAGGGCCAGGATGACGGGGTGATCATTACTCTGCTGGTGTGAGATATTAACACCTGGGTTACAGTCATTTCAGGAAATACTCCTGATACTAGCACATTTTTGTTGTGTTTATTCACTGGACACAGACACTACAAGGCTCCATAAATAAATGGATGTGGATTTTGGAACTTTTTGCAGTTATTTTTTTAGAAACTTGAGGACTTAGATGTTATAGTGGCACTTAGGATTTTTGGCCAACATAATTTTGGTTTCCATTCTGGTTTGCCTTGCAGTTTTTTAAGGCACATAATTCTTTTTTGCACTTTGTTCCAGGCGTTTGTTAACGATCTACTCAGGTATGTGTTAATACACCAAATAACCAGCGGCTTTGCAGTAGGCTGTATTGCAGTAATTCATGCACGGATTGGGTTTCATTGTCTGAATTCCTGCAGCTCAGCACTCATTACAGTGAACCAGGCAAATTGTGGTGGGAACAGAGCACAGCGCAGCACTTTTTTAATCTCCTCTAAGACCCTGGCTGTTATAATTAATGTGCATTATAACTACAACTGTCTTGAGGCTGAAAGAAAAACTTTTTTGGACATTTATAAAGGCTCGGTGGAACCTTGCCTACTAGGCGGAGTAAATTAACTATACTGGATCAAGCCCAAAAGAGAACCGCTTACATTGGTATGACCAATATGTAAGCATAATTGATATGACCCGATTACCAAATGAGGCCCCAAATCAATTTCACTAGACAACTAGTGGAAATAAACAGTACTTTAGATGTTAGTGTCCTGTATCAGGTATCCAGAATGTGGGCTGGACAGGTTCACTAATGATATGTTGGACCAAACAAGTCAATCAGGATCAACACTGTTTTTCGTTTCTGGTTCAGTTGAACTAAGTCACAGCATATAAATAACCTCATATCAGGAATATCCCATTGTTCCCAAATTTCTTAAGTGACAGAAGCTGTGTAATATAATTGAAGGAATGTATAATTTATGATACTGACAATCCGTTGGCGCTAACATCATGATATTGTGTTCTTGCCAAAGAGGTTAGAATTAAGATCAATTTTTAGAGATTTGTGGCTGATAATTATTCTGAAACACATGACAAGGTGACAATAGGAGATTTTGCAAATTCGCACTGATTCATTTTCCTCTTCGCTGCCTCTTTGTCCACTGATTTAACATTAATTACAAACCTGCCATTTAAATAGATTTCTGCCAACGTTGACTTCATAAGTTGTCCTAGTATCTCATCATTTGCGTTGGAGTGTTGACAGTTACCACTTGTTCATGAAGGGGTTCTGATGTAGTGTCTTAATAATCATACGCTAATCAAAGCTTTTTTGTAAAATGACATTTAAGACACGTGTATGAAATATGAAGATTTCGGTCTACTTTCCTGTTTTTTTCCCAATCCTCTTTGTTGTCAGAAAAAAAAAAAACTTTTAAATGATTGATGTACATATATAGATTATATTGCTATTTTTTTTAGCTGTGAGCAAAGGAAATGTATTAGGTTGTTTTTTAAAGAAATGTAAAATACAATAAAATAAAACAAACTTACCCCATGTTAAAGTTCTTTCTTCATTTTCTTCCTCCTTAAGGAAAAGTGTTAGGGCTTTGTGGAGATAAAAAAAATAAAAAATACTAGATTTAAGTATTCACCATAAGTGTGTCAGAATTAAACACGCTGAGTTAAATGTATACTTTACTATTGAGTTTATAAACAGCAGCAAGGACTTTATGGTCCTTTATACTTATTATTTATACTATAGGTTTAGTGTAAACTTATAGAAAAGTTTAGTATTTTTACTATAAGTGGCAACAACGCTAAAGCTAACTAAGCCCAAATAGCACCTGAAGTGTTGTTTAAGTCCACTTATATGGGTAAACTAAATCACACTGGGCCCAAATAGAACATACGTTAGATAAACATTGTTCTCTAGTCTGTGTTATGTAGTAAATTACTTCGTAGTATTCAGTTTTTTTTATTTAAACTCGGTAAATTTAAGACCGTTACTATAAAAGAACACAGCCTTGTCTCACTTCCTTTCCGATTTCAAAATAAAACTGTTGACGTGCCTATCGTCCCTGAAATTTCAGTGTCAAAACTACTCTTTTATCGATATTTACCGGTCAGCAGGATGAATAAAAACAACATGGACATCAAATGAATATAAAAAAGACATATAGTTTACATTGAAACACATAAGCGGCCGTTTTCTAGCTTCCTAACCTTTCCTAAAATTCATTTAATTACACAGCAATGTACGATAGCTATGGTTTAATTTTTAAAATATGAATACATAAATATTAATACGTATAAATAGTTATGTTTATGCGGTTTTCTTTTTTTAACAAACGGTTATTTTGGGGGAAATGTGTTAGACACTGGGTTATAGCGCCTACATTTCCCAGAGTTCTCCGCGCCGCGGCCGCCGCTGCAAGTGAGTGAGTGAGTGCGGTTTGGCTTCTGCCCGCAGCAAAGTGGTGATGATAACACGGAGCACAAGGTAGAATGTGAGAGAGCGTTGACTTTTCCCGCTTCACTGAGTGATGTCCAAATGTGTGGAGGAGAACAATGGCCGTTGACGGTAAGACACGCGCCCGCTGCTGCTCTGCCGAACACGTTTCCCTTTATTGATAGGGCGGAAAATGAATGATATTATTCTGAGTTGTAACGCTGGATGGAGCTGTGTCCCGGGCTGTCACCGGGGGCTGCAGCCTCCAGTGACCTAATCAGTTCACATCATTTTAACCTTTGCAAACGAGACCAGTGTTGATTTTTTTCCACTGCTGCTCTCGTGTTGGTGTATGATAAAGACCATAAAGTGTGGTGTGAACGCGCAGCCTTTTTTCTCCCCCTCACTAGACTGTGCAACAGTCTACGTCCACTCTACTTCTTTTGCATAACCACATCCTGATGCACAGGGAACTCAGTGTTCCTTAGAGTAGGAGACGTTGCTGGAGGAAGATCTTGGAAATCTTTTTATTATAATAATCTGAAAATATTTGATTTTTATTTTTTAATTTTGCCTTGTACACCAGTGTCTGTCAGATCATCCCTTGTTTTCTCCACCACCACCTGTCTGAGGATGGTGTTGGAGCTTGGTCTCCAGCAGCTGTTGTGACATGTGGGAGAAAGTCACGCGCTTCTCCTTCCTGCTTTTGTAAATTCTAACAGTGAAGGTCTGTTATCTTTGGAGCTGATTCTGTGTCGTCCAGGTCAGGGATGCTCGGTCAATCCCCTCACCTAGTTGGTGGCATTTTGTGGATCCAGAATCCAATGAGAGGTATGTTGTTTTTCTGTTTGTGTTCTCATGTCTTGTTTGCCCATCTCTGCAGGTGTGGTTGGTATGAGGCTGTTGTACTTCTGCATTCTTTTG
The DNA here is from genome assembly GCA_016785265.1 of Paraplagusia blochii. Taxonomy (NCBI): domain Eukaryota; kingdom Metazoa; phylum Chordata; class Actinopteri; order Pleuronectiformes; family Cynoglossidae; genus Paraplagusia; species Paraplagusia blochii. Next base: position 113,701 of record JAFBJS010057588.1, read on the forward strand.
TCAAGATCAGGAACTGTGTTTTTTTTTTTTTTTTTTTTGTCTTTTTATTTTTCTCTTTTTTTTTTTTTTCAGAAGATTACGGCTCAGCCAATGTCCAGGAGACACTCGGTTTGACCCTCAAACCTGTCTCTCCTGTCAGGGTTGATGAAAGGAGCTCCAGCTCTGTTTGAGTCAGTCAGGAATTTGCATGAGCTGATAAGATTAAACTGTGTGCAGGAACCAGTCTGATTCGTATGCACAGCCTCTGTTGTTGTTGCTGTGCAGCATGGTTCTCATACTTTCCCATGTCAAGGGTTGTCAGAGCGGGGATCGAGTGACAGTGATGGCACTCATAACAAACTCCTTTTAATGATGCAATGTTTGGTGCAACCTTATTGGATGGAGGGTTGGTAATGTCATTATATCAAATAGAGAATATAAATCAAGTTCAGCCACAGATTTTGGATGGATAGAAAAAATATAGTCAAATATTCCCAAAAGTCCATCAGGCAATAGCTCACAGAAAGATATAAAACATTAACTGCAATATATTATATACCGTAATTTCCGGACTATAAGCCCCAACTTTTGTCACACAATTTCAATCCTGCGGCTTATGCAGAGATACGGCTAATGTATGAATTTTTTCTAATGGCCACCAGGGGCACTCATGCAGAGACAGGTGGTGTCGAGGAAGACGCAAGTCACAACCGCTAATAAACACCATAGAAGAAGAAGATGTTTAACGTACGGTAACGCACTTTGTACATGAATAAAATTAGAATAAACTGACCCTCATCATGGAAATTGCAAAAAGAGAAGCTCTTTGTAAATATCTCATTTTCCATGTATAGTCAGGTGCGGGTTATTTATGTACAAAATGTCTTTTTCTTTAAAAAATGTATTGGGTGCAGCCTATAGTCAGGTGCGGGTTATAGTCCGGGTTCCAGATATATCTTTAGGGTGAACCAGGGGAGACTAGGGCCTGGGGACTGTAGCCACCCTTTGAGGTTATTAAATCTGTCCTGTTGTTTTGTCCAAATGATGTTTAGAATTTATATTACCATTATCCTTCTGCAGTTTCCCTGCCATATCATTATTTCCCCTATAGATAATGCAGAAAAACAGGTAGCATTTTAGCCTTGATTCTTAAGGGTATTAATTAACGTCATTAATTGTTTTTTTTTTCAGAAAATGTAACTGAATGTAATTAGTGCCAAAATGACAGTCATCAGTTTTCAAACCAGTACTCTAAAGTTTGTAGACCACACAAAGGCAAACTAAGGCTTGGGGGCCAGATGTGGGCCGTTCAGCTTTGTATTCGGGCCTGCAAAAGATCTCTTAATTATATAATTGTTTTGTACTGGGATTTTACTTCTTCTCTACTTATGCTTTTCTTTGCCATGCAATACCCACAATTTCCATGTAGGTGTGGTTAGAGAAGGCTAAATGGATATTAGCATTTTAGCCTGTGCAAACTATAACATGTAATCTAGCTCAGTTAACCACATAACCGCTGTGCCTATCTGCTCTTACCCTAGCCACTTATAGAAATATTTGTTATTTACTTTCTGACCAGACAAAGCTGGAATCCTACTAAGATAATTAACAGTGTCTGAAGAAATGCTTAATCAATAAATTGAAACTAATGTGTAAAATTACACACAGAAATATTGACCTACAACAGGGCTGGGCAAATATTTTGACTCGTGGGCCACAATCTGTCCTAAAATCTGGCACAGGGGCAGGGTCAGGAGCCGATTGGTGGAGCATTTGTGCAAACTGAGATTATTTAAATATCCAAATTTAGCTAAATTTAAGCTAAAATGCTTTGCCGTTGCTGGAGAAAGCCATAAGGATAATGATGATATAAGAGAAGAGTTAGAATTAGTTTGGTGGGTCAAATAAAAATGACAAATGGCCCACAATCGACCCCCGGGCCACAGTTTGCCTATATCTGCCCTAGAAATTGTAAGAGTATAAAAATAGCAAGATAAAGGGTTCAAAACACGTTTGCAAAAATGCAGAGCATAAATGAATATCAGCAGGAGAAATTTACTGTTTAAGATTGTTTTAAAATTGACTTTAAAGTTTAAAATTACCGAGGTACAGTATATACTGAAATATTGGCCCAGAAAGTCCTGATTGCATCCAATCTATACCTATAAATTATTAAATGATTAAGTCCAGGACAGAACCACAAAAAGCTTAAGGTCGACAGAAGATGTAGGAACAGCAGCTTAACATCAGCCAAGAAGAAAGTTTAAAATTTCCCTGGGAGAAAGTTATAAAATCTGCACAAATTGAAAAATGCCCCTGAAACATATATCACCCCTCCACAGCTGGCAGGTCTTAAAATCTGAGTTTTATGAAGGGTGTCAGGACACATAAAACCTCCCCGAGTGTCACTGTTGGCTCCGGGGCCGCGCTTTTGACTCATCTGCTTTAAAATATTAAATCTCTCACAGGCTGCATCTTCTCCGCTCTGGAGCACTGGCTCCTTATCAGTGAACCTCAGGTTGTTGTCTGAAGATATTACTGCCACACGTGTCACAGCCCGGGGTAAAACCATGTCACTTAGTCACAGCGTCAACGTTGTCAGCCTTCCAGCTTCTTCCGCCAGGTTTTTATTCACGCACTGTCTCAGGAGATTGGTGTTCCAAGGCTGCTATTGAGGCAGCGCAGCAGTCTGCAGACGCACACTTTTGTTCCAAAGATGAATATTTTATCTCTCTACAGTTTTTATCTGGTTTGTATTCAGGCGTTCTCGGATGGATTTAAAAGTAAACTGCCGACGTTCAGATGTTACTCCTGCCCCAGTTTCTGCAGAGATACTGTAGAGAAGTGCTGTTACTTCAACACAAATTTGCGTTTCTTCTTTTTGTCACGGTCTATCAAAGCGTGTCATACGGCTCTAACGCAATTTGTCAGCGGGGCTGTTTTTAAGCCTTTTTTTTTTTAAGGACAAGTTGGCTCCTTCACTTGAGATTCACTGACTCGTGTCAGTGAGAGAGATGGATTCTGACTCATGTGTCCCTGACCACTGAAGCAGCAACAACTGATACATCTGTCAGAATTTGGAGCAAGGACCAAGTTGAACAGTCACACCCAGGGATGGAAAAGATATTCAAAGAGAGAAAATATCGCTGCTTGTATACAAAGCTTGATACCATCAATACCATGATAAATATATATACCCTTAATTATTTGGTTGTGATGAGGTTACAAGGAGCAGAGGTGGAGAAGGTGGAGGAGTTTAGATACTGAGGATCAACTCTTCAGAGCAGTGGAGACTGTGGAGGAGACTGAGGAGAAGAATAGAGTGGAGTCAGGATGGAACAACTGGAGAAAAGAGTCAGGAGTGATCTGAGATAGAAGAGAGTCAGGTAAGTTGGAGGGACGGTGGAGAGACCAGCCATGATGGATGGATTAGAGACACTAGGAATAGGTAGAAGACAGGAGACAGAGCTGGAGGTGGAGGAGCTAAAGATGCTGAGGTTCTCTTTAGGAGAGAC
>JAFBJS010057589.1:6573-27151 GCA_016785265.1 Paraplagusia blochii
CAATGGCGCTGGGGGGTTTGGGTGGGGGCGGAGGGTGTAGGTATGAGAAGCGGCGACATACACGCTAGCATCCTCTCAGATGGAACAAAGTAAAATGGGGAAAAAAAAATCTCCATATAACCCTAAGCAATAAGAATCACCTTCCTCAAACCTCCTGCCGTACGCTTTCGCACTTTGACTACCCGTGGGCAAATGTGCCGGTTTATAAGAATAAATGTCGCTCCACCGGGAATCGAACCCCGGAACCTAGAGGGGACGAAACAAATGATGAGCCTAAACTAATGGTGATATTATGTATTTGTGTGAATTCTCAAGTCCTGGTGTCACTGTTATTATGACGTCACTGAAGGCCTACGGTAAAATGCACGGCCCTACACTGATAGGTAGTAATCAATTGAAGATTGCATTCAGGGAACTGTGTCTCCTACAGTGGCTGCTGAACTCAGGGCTGAGAATGTTCCTCCATCACTTTGCAGCCAGTGATTTTGGAGCCGGTGGTTGTTGACTTTTTGATCTCCTCTAAATTTTATACTGAGAATAAACCAACAGAGCCTCTTGACCTGTGTCTCCTCCTCCTCCTCCTCCTCCTCCTCCACCTTCTCAGAGCCTGTGCACATTCATCAGTGCAGCCAGTAAATTCACTCAGCTGCGGTGTCTGTGGAGATCCAAAGACGCGGGCCAGGTCAGCGCTCTCACCTGGGCCATGGCTACCTACACGTGTATAGGTGAGTGGACTCTAGATGGACAAGGAAGTGCGAACCTTTTTTTGTCAATTTTGTCCTAACACTACTTTTAAGGGATATCTGATATTCCCAATATCAAAATTTTGTCAATACTTTCCAAACATGATTCTGATACCAGCCGATAACAATATATGCAGCCATGGAATCTGAGGTATGTTTTGGGGACCGTATGTGCGATTCCAGCAAATTTGCCAAAAAAACAAGCTTTACTTTCCCGAATTTGCGTTATTGTAGAAAAACATTCCAAAGATTGTTTAATATCTTTGTTGACTGTGCAACCATGCCACCCATAATATTTTCCTACCTATAATCACGATTTATAGCGATATCTGAAGTTTTTTCTTACCCATAATATTTTCCTACCCACTGTTTTAAAGGTGGAAACATATTTTTATTTTAAAAATCTATAATATCTTCCTACCCACTGTTTTAAAGGTGGTAGCATATCTTTTATAGATGTTAAAAACCTATAATATAGTCCTAACGTCTTTTTTAAAGGTGGTTGCACATTTTCATAGATGTTAAAAATCTGATCAAAGCGGATCTGAACAGACCTGAAATCCTATTAACTCTTTTATTTGGACGGGTACAAAATATACCATCTATTAACGTGTGAAAACAAAAACTGTGGCAGAATTGTCGAGTGTTCCTACACTGGGTCCAGAGAATATAATGCACTGGCAAAATTGATATGCTAGTCGGTCGTTGGCCTAATGCACTAAAACACAAAGCATGCAATGTATGCTAACAATACGGAAACCGTGGAGGCGTTTACGTTACCACTAGACGACTGTATGTCTCTGAAGGGTTCTGTCAAGATCTGGACTTGAACATTGTACTGAAGCTCACTGATGCAATTATCACCTTAGCACAGTGGTTCTCAATCTCAATTATTTTCTGTCATGCCTCCCCCTTGAGGAGAGAAATGTTTTCACACCCTCTGACCTCGGCTTTCATCCCTGCAAATTGAAATACCATCCTGTTACCATATATACTTGTATTAGTATAAATCACTGTGAGTTGCTGCCACCTAGTGACTTAAGGCCTGTTATCGTTCGAGCATTACAGCAGCAACACACTTCCAATGGGCCAGATTGGAGAGGGGGGCCTTTCAAGGGGTCTCGACCAATGTTCCCTCTAATATTTCATATGTCTGGGCAGACAGGCAACCTCCCTGAGCAAACTAAGGACCACTGTGAGCAACATTAGATGTCCACACTCTGGACACACACACCAGTATCAAACCAGGGATCATAGCAAGTTTATTGGCTTTAAAAGAATCAAATGACAACAGCAACTAATCCACACTTCCATCTTTCGTCTTTGTACAATTCCACCAACATTCAAATGACTTTTCTGCTGAATGTGACACTTGAAGTAGTCCAACGTCCATTCAGTCCGCACTTTTCCCTCCGAAAACTCGCTTGCTACTTTAGCTTTGCGGCATGTTTTGCACAGCAGCCCTTTCTCACTCGAAACGAAAAAATCTCACCCAGTAACACCCCTTGTCCTTCTGTCCGCACATACTCGGACAGCAATTCCACCTTAAAAGAATTATTTTTTACTTTGGCTTTGTGAGTGGATGTGCCGCTGCCCGTTCGTTTCACCATAATAACGGGTTAGCGTAGCATTGCTCCGCGTTTATCTCTCTCCACAGTCTATGCACTACACTCAGCCGCACTGGTAGCTACATGCTAACCTGCAAAATAGCAGCACTCACGCATAGAGTACTGTTAATGACATTGATTGGCTGCATAAATAAATTTGTGTAAACCGCATCTTTTCATTGGCTAGACAGTGTTAGTTATTGTTTTAGTGAAGTACCACTTGTTGTCACATGACAGTGAGTTGCATTGCAAAATGGTAAAAAAAAAAAAAATTGTTATTTGTTTATTTTATTTACACTTGGGAGCAGTGCGCGATTGCGCAGGCGAGCAGCCTAGAGGGAGCGCTGGTCCCCGACCCACTGTTTGAGAAGCAGCGCTTTAACCGAGATGGTTTTCCTTTCAGTCTGAGACCATAAGCAGCAGAGACAGAGAGAAGACGGCAGCTGTCACGGGCAGAGTCACAAATGGGAACCATAATTAAATTAGTCTCTACAGCCACAAATCAGGGCTTCTTCACTGTCACTTTGTGTCACTGTGATATGTGAGATAATAAGAAAGTCACTAATTCATCTGCCTGTTCCAGCTCGGATCTACTCCACCATCGCTACGACCGGAGACACGCAGGGTAAGAGCTCATCACAACTGTTCCAGAGTCAGTTATAACTTTAGAGTTATGGGAACACAGAGGGTCGGAACTTACAGTATAAACTGTACATCAGTACCTTAGTACTAACTCAGTGGTAACACCATAATCTAGGACAGGAGTCTCAAAGTCAAATAAGTTGAGGGCCCCCACCCACACTATCATTTCATCAACACTAAAATGTGGAAAACAAATCTATAAAATATTATAAATTCAACTTTCACATTAAGGTGAGGGCCGCAAAATATCGTTCCTTGGGCTGCAACTGGCCCACGGGCCACAAGTTTAAGACATCTGATCTAGGACACTGGTCTCCAACCTGTTGTGTAAGGTACAACAGGTTGTACTGGTGTAAGGTACAAAATCTTTATGGTGTGGTAGATCCAACGACATGAAATACGACCGACATAATCTTAATAAACGTTGGTGGCGGTGGTGGCCTAGCGGTTATAGGGAAGTGGACTTTAATCTGAAGGCTTCACGTTCAAATCCAACACCTGCCACGTTGCCTCTGAGATGCTGTGAGTGTAGCACCGTCCTCACCCACAAAACCTCCACTGGGTTCACTACCCACTGTATGTAGCAGTGTGATTTGGGTGGCAGGAAGGAAGAAGGAAAGCGAACCCGTTGCCACCTATTGAGTGGAACTGGGTTCACCTGCCAAGTGTGTTAACAGCCAGTAGATGGTGTTGATGGGTCAGTACGGTCTTCGTTAGTGTGGTTTTGCTCACATTCCTCTATGATGTGTGAAGCCGGTTGTGGAGGGGGAAGGTCCAACTCCTCAGGTCAGGACTCAGCCGTCCACATACACTTGAAGGCCACCAACCACTCTTTTGAGGACCAAGATGTTCAAATCATGGCCAGGGAAGACGGGCGGTTTGAGAGAGGTGTTGAAGACCAACCTGGAAAAACCATCTCTCAACATAGGTGGTGGTTCAAGACTCAACCTTTAACCCATCTACAAAGCCCTTTTGGGAACAATACCCAAAAGACCCCCCCTTAGCAAATGGTGCCACCAGTGTTGGGCAGTAACTTGGTACTTGACTAGTTACAGAATTATAAACTTTACTAGTTACCGAATTATAAAAGTAACAAGTTACTTTACTAGTTACCGATTATAAAAGTAACTAGTTACTTTACGTTACTTGAAAAACACATTAAACAGTTTAGTGTTGTGCTCCGTAGCAACTATCATAATGAAATCTTCAGAAGTGGGACTGTAATGTTTATAAGGTTTTATACAGCAGTTATAGGGTTAATGTTTCCAAGTGTGGGGAGGCGTGGTTAGAGCTGAGAGTGAAGCAGCAGGGGGCAGCGCTGCAATTAGAGTCTGGAAATAAGTTATACGTTCGCAGTACATTACAGTACAATAAAAACAAAATATATGTTTAGACATTTTGACAGGCATCTTTATCGTAACCTCAACTTGATACTTGCGGTTGTCTTGCTTATGGGTGTGTGCTGCATCACCTGTGTGTGTGTGAGACTGTTTATTTCCCTATAAGGCAAGAAGACCCGCCCAGGTCTCTTTCTGATTGGCTTAGCATGAAACGTTAACCTATGTCAACCATTCATCGCCCCTTTCCAACGCAATGATTTACATAGTACTTGGCTGAAAGTCGAAAATAGTAACTAGTAACCAGCCTCTTCACGTAAAAATAACGATAATGCGTTACGCTATTAGTTACCAAAAAAGTAGTTGCCTTACGTTAGTCCCAACACTGGGTGCCACATATCAGAGAGAGATGTGACCAAAACTACCCTGGCGATGACGGTAACCTTATACACATCTAGATGTGTATAAGAGACAGCCCCTTGTCCTTCTGTCCGCACATACTCGGACAGCAATTCCACCTTAAAAGAATTATTTTTTACTTTGGCTTTGTGAGTGGATGTGCCGCTGCCCGTTCGTTTCACCATAATAACGGGTTAGCGTAGCATTGCTCCGCGTTTATCTCTCTCCACAGTCTATGCACTACACTCAGCCGCACTGGTAGCTACATGCTAACCTGCAAAATAGCAGCACTCACGCATAGAGTACTGTTAATGACATTGATTTCAAATCCAACACCTGCCACGTTGCCTCTGAGCTGCTGTGGGTGTAGCACCGCCCTCACCCACAAATCTTCCACTGGGTTCACTACCAACAGTATGTAGCAGTGTGATTTGGGTGGCAGGAAGGAAGAAGGAAAGCGAATCCGTTGCCACCTATTAAGTGGACCTGGGTTCACCTGCCAAGTGTGTTAACAGCCAGTAGATGGTGTTGATGGGTCGTTACGGTCTTCGTTAGTGTGGTTTTGCTTAGATTCCTCTATGATGTGTGTGCCAGGGAAGACTGGTGGTTTTAGAGAGGTGTTATAGAAGCCATTTTTGTCAACCTGGAAAAACCGTTTGTTAACATAGGTAGTGGTTTGAGACTTAACCTTTAACCCATCTACAAAGCCCTTTTGGGAACAACACCCAAAAGATTCCCCCTTGGCAAATGGTGCCACCAGTGTTGGGCAAGTTACTAAAAAAGTAACTTGGTACTTGACTAGTTACCGAATTATTAACTTTACTAGTTACCGAATTATAAAAGTAACAAGTTACTTTACAAGTTACTGAATTATAAAAGTAACTAGTTACTTTACTAGTTACCTAATTATAAACTTAACTAGTTACCGAATTATAAAAGTAACTAGTTACTTTACGTTACTTGAAAAACACATTAAACAGTTTAGTGTTGTGCTCCGTAGCAACTATCACAATGAAATCTACAGATGTGGGACTGTAATGTTTGGTAAGGTTTTATACAGCAGTTATAGGGTTAATGTTTCCAAGTGTGGGGAGGCGTGGTTAGAGCTGAGCTGTTGAGTGAAGCAGCAGGGGAAATAAGTTATACGTTTGCTGTACATTACAGAACAATAAAAACAAAATAGATGTTTAGACATTTTTACAGACATCTTTATCATAACCTCAACTTGATACTTGCCGTTGTCTTCCTTGTGGGTGTGTGCTGCATCACCTGTGTGTGTGTGAGACTGTTTATTTCCCTATAAGGCAAGAAGACCCGCCCAGGTCTCTTTCTGATTGGCTTAGCATGAAACTAGTAACGAGCCCAAAAAAAGTGGTTGTGTTACGTAACGTGTTAGTCCCAACACTGGGTGCCACATATCAGAGAGATATGTGACCAAAAATACTCTGACGATGACGGTAACGACCCATCAATACCGACCCAACGACTGGTATCACACTTCACAGGTATCCCCAGGTCCACCCAACAGGAGGGACCTGAAACACCCCTTCCTCCCCACTCAGAGGATAGAACTTCTGTTACTCCCCACTAACAGTTAGAACTGAAGAAGAAAAAAAATGAAAAAATAAAGTGAAAGAACTCAATACAAAATATGAGAATTCTTCTCTGTCCCTCTGGTTTTGTCTGATTTATTTTTTATTAGTTCAGAACATCTTTCTCCTTTTTAAAATATTTTGTTCCAATTTTGAGCTTTTTCAGTCGTTCATGGAGCTTTTTGTTCAGATGTCTGAGTTTGGTGAAATAATAAAATGTCTCTGTGTCTCAGTTCTGGTTCGCTTCGTTGTCATGACCGCATTGAACCTGTGGGTGTACCTGACTGTGGTCTACTACCAGAAACACGGCTCCAAGACGTCCAAGAAGGAAGACTGATCCGTTGGCAGATAGACGTCAGGTTTTTCAATGTGTTATTTACGACACAGTGTACTGTTGGGGAAGAATACTTAGGTCAAATGATGAATAGCTTTATTTTACTACAGTATTTTATAAACTCTAAATGAACCCACACACTTTTTAAACATTCCTGTTTCTTAGAAACATACTGTATTTGACAAAATATACTATAGTTTAGTTATAACTTTATATTGTATCATTTACAGCAGGGGTCTCAAACTCCAAAAAGAAAAAAAAGTAATACAACACTGAACCAGAAGGAGACTGTGAGAACTAAAGGATTAACTATAAAATGTGGAGAAAAAAGATTTTTCTTTAAGATATTATTAGAAATTCAACTTTCATGTCAAGGTGGGGGCCGCAAAATATCATTCCACAGGCTGCAAATGGCCCATGGGCCATGAGTTTGAGACCGCTGGTTGAAAGCAAGCATCAATGCTTTTGTTCGTTTTTTCTTTTTCTATATATTTGGCCCCAAACAACATGACCAAAAAAAAAGGGAATTTTGAAACCAAAACTATTTAGTTGACTAGTACTAGATTTACATAACATTATTTCTTAAAAAAAAAAAAAAATCTTTTTTAGACTTTGACAACTTTTTAGAGTGACTGTTAAAATTATTTGACAGGTTGTAGTCTGACAGAAAAAAAAACGTAGTGAAATTTCCTTTAGCATCTACATTGTGCAAATGTAGCAATAATAGAAAATAAAAACAACTGCAAAAGTACTATTGTCCCAGTATTTTCACCTAAGTGAGCGATTTGCAACTAAATTTTTCATTATTCGATATTGTCCTAACACTTAATATCCCATTCTGATATCAACCGATAACAATATATGTTTCTCTTTCGTCGTCTCAGGACTCTCTGCTCATTTCCTGCAAAACCCAAGAGATGACATAATTGTGATAATATCGAGACAAAAGTATCGGCTGACTATTACAGTATTATCGGATGTCGTTATTTGTGACTGTTTTACACTAATATAATTCAACATTGGTGTTAACGCTGTCAATGAAAACCTGTAGTACGATACAACACGCTTTATCTAAGGCAGTGGTTCTCAACTGGTGGGTCACTACCCAAAAGTGGGCCAGGGACTTTTTCTGAATGGGTCGCAAACTGCTGGTCAAAAATCAAAACAATGTGATTTTTTTTGTGAATGTGATAATAAAATAATGTGAATCAGCTGTTGAACCTGTGTTATATTCTAGAAAATCTCTTATTTTGAAATGGACACATTGCTAAAAAAAAAAAGCTAAAACGAGTATGTTAAAAGAAGTGATTTTTTTTCAAGATTTTTTTTTTTTTTTTTAAGAAAATTAATTTGCTTGGAAAATGTGGGTCCCAGAGTGGGACCAGTTGAGAACCACTGGTCTAAGGTCTTGACTCAGGACTAGTACTGTTTTTTTTACACTGTATATTTGAACGCTCCATAAAAAAACTTATCCAAAACCTCTTGACTGTGCTCTTTTTTGTCGTACGAATGAAACGATCCATTAAGACAGATTCGCAAAAATAATTCTGACCCCCAGAGGCACATCCATGTCTTTATTGATGAAGTGGTTATTACTTTTATTTCTATTATAGAGCAGTTTGGTAGAAAACATGCAATCTGAACGTAGAGCCCTTAAATACAACGTGGACTGGACAAGGCTGTATAAATATAATAATGTGCACTCTATGCCATGTAAAATATATATACTGTTTATATTTATAGGTATAAAACATGCTTCTGGGTTAAAAGAGAGCACTCCAAACACACGTGTGCTCCACATTCACTTGCTATATATTCAACATACAACAATGTGCCCAAACACTCAGGTTTGGTTCCATTTAATATAAAAATAACAAGACAAACACTTAAAAAAAAAACAAATACCAATGGAATAGTGCTGCCCAGTTTTCTGACTGTCAGGCCCATGATTCCATTCTTGTGCTTCTCATTCATCAACTTCTTTAATAAAAAAAAATAAACAAAACAAATAATAAACAATGTGGACGCCTGTGTGTGACAGCACCCAAGTGTGGGGCCTAAAAAGGCAAACACGTGTGAGTTCACTCAGAGCGTGGCGGTGATAAGAGGGGCCGACGTCAAGTAAACTTAGAAAAGAAACAATGCTCGTGTGTCGGCTCTGTAGATCTGTACATTCAATAACAAACGAAAAGGAGCCAAGTTTGGTTCTGGGAGAGCACAAACCTGGTGGCCGTAAACATTTCACCTCTACGACTGACCATGCAGCTTTGGTTAGGGGTCGGGAGAATCTCCTGGATCTTCATCTTTCGGAGCAGGGTCGGAGTCAGACATCTAAACAAAGCGGCACTTTGAGGAGTAAAGTTCCTCAAACGTCTGCTTTGTTTGTGACTCCCGCGGTTGGAGGCCATCTCCAGAGATCACACTTTGCTCCCTTAAGTACCTCCTTCGGTTTTCTGTGGCCCATTGTGGACGCACACCTAAAAACAGAGCAGTGAGAAGCATGAACAGTACGAGTGACGTTTGCATCCAGCCAAGGGCGAACAGAGTCTTCCTTCTTATCAATGGCATTAGTGATCCCCCCAGCAACGTTTCCAAACAAATGTCTTCTCCTAATTTGGCCACGGGAATTCCACAAGGTGGGTGGATTTATTTTTCTTTAGAAGTGCTGAGGTTGGTGCTTCACCTTCTTAGTCACTCTAAGATCTTTTTTCATGGGCTGTCAGAGTTAAAGGCAGAGAACACAATGAAGTGATGATGACTAAAGGTACAAATGGACCGTTGGAATCCCACAGGCCGAAGCAGGACAGGTTGTGGAGGAGTGATGGAGTCCTGCGCGCTGATCTGCAAAAACAGCTTTGAGTACAATCTTAGAACGTAAGAGGAAACACATCCCACCACCACGAAGATGCACCGACACCAGGTAAGGTTAACTGGAAGGAGAAGAAGAAGAGAAACACGGGGTTAGAGTTAGTGTGAGAAGGTCCAACACCAGAGGTTCAGCAGTTCAAACATCTAGGATTGCACTGAAACAACAATCCTGACTCAAATTATCACCTTTAATCTGAATCTGCAAATAATATACATATATTTATGTACATATATTTACAAACACACACACATATATATGTATATACAGTATATATATACAGTATATATGGAAGTATATGTATATATATACACTACGCATATATACTTATGCATACAAACATATAAATATATATATACATATGTGTAAACATATACATATATTTATAGACATATTTAAGTATTAGCACGTGTGTATATGTATGTACATACACATACACATATATACTGTATATATACATATATACACACACTTGTATACATACATATAAATATATATAAAATAAAAATAATCAAACATCACCATTAGGCTAAACCACTATATAGATGTACATACAGTATGTGTATTACTATACGCACGTACTATATATACTTATACTTAAATTTAAGTATATGTACATATGTGTATGTATATACATACACACACATAAATATATATATAAAATAATAATCACTAAGTCACACAAAAGTGCAACTGCCACACGAGGCGCCATTCTGCATTAGGTGAACACTACACTACAGCGTTTATGAAACAGGGTTTCATGAATATATTGTATATGTAAATAATTGTAAATCAATATGTACGTATGGTTAAATGTACATAAATGTTTATGTATTATTTATGTACACAAACTGTGCAGACACTGTACAATTACAATATTAAACAATGCAAATATATGCAACAGTTTGCCTCATAAAAATAGGTGAACATCTCAGGAGCCAATGTGCAATTCCAGAAAATTAGGTAATCTAAATCATTATGTTATCAGATTTTAACTATTGTAGGAAAAAAAAGATAACAATCCTACCAATTACGTCATTATGTTAACATCCGGTCGATAATATACATATATTTACATATGTTTCTTTTTAATTTTCTTTTTCTTTTCCCTTGTGTTGTGTAGCTAAGCTTTACAGATGTACAGAACCCTTTTCACACCCAGAAGACAAAGACCATTGAAGCCCTTTATAAACACCCTGTTGTGTTATGACGTCAGTGATCCAGGGAAAGACAAGCACAGACAAACACAGACACACACACACAGGTTTTCATTTGTCAAACCGTCACAGAAGAGATGGTGCAAAACCTCTTGTGCCACCAGGATGGAGCATTTTCAAAAAAAATATTGTGATCCCATTAATCTGAGTGCGAGAAAAAAAAAAAAAAACCCTAAAAACTGCCACAGCTTCAGTTCCAACAACGCCTTTGGAGTTAATGACATGAACCAAAACCAAAATCCTTTTTGCTCTTGGAATGGAAAATTCAAGTGATATTCTACTATCAATCACCAGCCTGAAAAACATTTTGGGCCCAACAGCAGATCCTTCTTCTCATAGCAATAAAAATGGGCTGGAGGAGCCAGGCAGAGGCAGAGGCCGGTGCCGGGCAGTGTTTTTGTATGTTTGCTGCACGACAAGAATTTTTTTTGATAGATTAAACCCATGATGGTAAGAGCGCAGCTACCGTCTTCACTTGAAACGATTATGTGATCTTGGCAGGGTAGGTCGTAAGGGGAACCCTACAATCATTTAAATTCACTCTGACGCCTCCGAACTACACAATGTCAAAAGCTACGAGTTTCGTTAAGTTTCTGACCAAAAGGGATGTTGCGAAAAATGTCCTGTCCATTCTTAAAGATGAAACATTTTATGCAAAATCAGTTTCTTTAGGGCAAGCAGTGGCAGGGTACAACACGCACGGCTGGATTTACAAACGTGGCAAAAGGGCGGCGCCGCACCAGGCCTCGCCAACTCATGGGGCCTCAGGTTGCTGATGAAGTCAATAAAATTAGTGGAAGTCTACTTATACTACTTCAAGTTTAGTATAAATGAGCAAAAATATCAGGTCTTGTGGCTCAAAAAAGGTTGAAAAACTGCCCTACAGTACAGGGGCGTAGCCAGACCCTTTAAAATGGGTGGGCCCTGAAAAAATCAGGGTGGGCCAACCCCAAAGTATTATAGCCAAGTTTGATTAGCCCTCTTACTGGATTGGGTGGGCCTGACTGACAAGTGGGTGGGCCCACCCTGGCCCACTCGTGGCTACACCTATGCTACAGTACCTACAGGCTTTAGACACATATTGCCAAATTCACTTTGAACTGTAGCGCGTCATAGACTGGTTCTTTTGGCGTCTAGGGACGTCTGCGTTCGCCAATGTGTCAGGTCACCTGCATTGGCCAGGAGTCGGGACACGACGGGCCCTTATCCTGGTCATTAGCCCCAGGCCTCAGACAATGGTAATCCGGCACTGACAACACGTAAACCTGCCAGACCAACATGGCTACCTTCAACATGGCTACCTCCGCAAACAAAGACAATTTAATGCAGCTTGCACTGTAACTGAAAATTGTACTAAAATCTTTAAGACAGGGGTCTCCACCCACACTATCATTTCACTGTAGGGTCGCGTCAGCTTTCAGTGTTCAATATAAAAGAAAAAATTCAATAAAATAAATCAGTTTCCCATAGATTCTGTGTAATACAACACTGAACCAGAAGGAGACTCTGGATCAGGGTTTGGAGAACTATAGGATTTACCACAAAATGTGGAGAACAGATCTATAAGAAATGATCATAAATTCAACTTTCACATCAAGGTGGGGGCCGCAAAATATTGTTCCACGAGCCGCAAATGGCCCACGGGCCTTGAATTTGACACCCCTGCTTTAAGGCAATTTGGGTTATGGGAAACGCGCTATATATTTTTATTCGGGCTTGGTCTTTATGCAACAATTTTTAATGCAATTTATCATATTTCACAGAAATCCTTAATCTATTTGCTCCAGACTCGTCCCCTGTCCCTGATTTTAGGATTAAAAATTGCTCCCTTACCTGGTGTCAACTAAACAAGTAGCCAGGCCACCTTTAAGAAGCATTAATAACAATTTTGCTGCCACCGGCGAACTGGACCAGCCCAGGACGGAAGCGAGGACTCCGTCCACTGAACCCTTTATTTTCAATTTTTTATATGTATTTGTTCTTTTTTCCCTGCTACAAGGGATAGTTTTCCGGTAGTTTTTCCCTTACCCTGGCTGAGGGTCTAAGGACTGAGAATGTCACCAACCCTGAGACAAACTGCAAATGTGGGCTATATAAATAAAATTTGATTGATAATAACAGACCCTCCAGAACTAGCAGTGATACTGACAGACTAGTCCAGCTAATTATACATATTCACTGCTTTACAGAGTACAATCAGATAAAATACACATTAGCCAGACTTCCCATCAACATCATTATTAGTTGACAACCCCAGAGACATTGGGAAACTTATGTGGCCTCTGAAAAATTAATTAACCCCGTGCCTTAACGGATAATGTGCCGCAAAGACATAATTATGGGACATGATTTTTCCATTTCACTTTGTCCTGGTGTTATCTTTTTTCACGGTGTCGTAGGGAGGTGAAAAAATTAACGCCTGGACACTGATTACGAGCGTCCAACATTTAACCCCTGTAAGTGATGTGTGCAGTGCACAGCCGACCACCACCAGTGCTTTGAATGTCACCAGGTCGAGTGCCAAAAAGTTGCCGTTAAGTCAACATACGCGTCTTTAGGAGTTAGTCACTGGCAGGTAACTGTGACTCCGGTGAATCACAGTGGTCATTTATATCCGCGTCCACTGTTGGAATCTTCTCGCCTCAGTTTGAAACCGTTTGACCTGCGGGGGCTGACGTCAGAGAACAAAGTCATGATGGACACCAAAAACTTTGGAATAGTGACCAAACAATGACCAAAGGCACAAGTCATTGGAGTTTTCCAGTCTCTGAAACTGGTATTTAATAATTAAATAAATAAATAAATATATTAAATATATATTAATATATATTAAAAAATAAATATATATTTTTTTTTTAATAAAAAATAAATGTATATATAAACATATAAAAGTGTTGCAACTTATGTCCCTTCATGTCAGGGCTCCAAAAATCCGGCCAGCGGACCAAAAAGTGATCGAAGGGCTCGGCATTTAAGGCCACCAAGATGTGGTCCACAACTAGATGTTATTATAACATGATAAACATGAGCCCTTCAATGAGATATCGGGGGGGAAAAGTCGGTTTATAGTCGGTATAATATTACTATAGAAATTAAGGAAAAAAAAAAACAAAAACATTTTAAACAAATATTTGTTAATTAATGTAGTGGTTAATTAGTATTAATGGTATGGTTAGTATTAACTAAATGTTGCAGCCCCAGAAAACATGAGTATAACTGGAGTGAGTGAGCAGATGAATTCATCAATCATCAAACCACAACACAGCACAGCACAGCACAGCACACAGTGTTACCATAGCAGTTCATTAGAAATGAATAGAGGAACAGTCATCATCAATATCATCCAAAGCCCAGTGCCAGTCCTGCAGCCCAAAGTCCTCGAGTCTGAAAGGGGAACAAGCTCTGAAGTCCGCGTGACTTTAACGACAGACATCTCCAAAATGGCTACATTCTTTATGTGTTGACTCTCTGCCCTGGTGTGATGAAAGAACAAAAACTGGAACTCCTATAAATATTTTAGGAAAGTCTTGTTCCATCATTCCGACAAAGGGGTAATAACACGTATCACCTAGCTGAGTGTTCCCCAACCTTTTTTTGCGCCACGGACCGGTTAAATGTTACCCTTAATAAAATAACATTTTTGGTGTTCTGAAAATTTTCCTACCTATAAAATCTTCCTACCTGAATTAACTATGCATGCACACAAGAAAGATTTTCTCGAGTGCACCCATCCTATAATTTTCTGCTACAAGACCGCTATAAAAAGTTAGGCGTCATTTTGAGTTTATTGTTGTTGTCTTCACTGAGAAAATATTTCCTAATCAAATATAGTTGCATTATTGATGATGGAATCCTAGCCATTCTATTGGTCAGTTCTTTTGTTGATATGGGTATGGATCAAGTGGAAGGAATAGACAGATGGGACCAAAAGGAAACATTATTTCCCTGCGGCCCGGCATCAATTCACCCATGGACCGGTAACGGTCCCCGGCCCAGTGGTTCGGAAACACAAACCTAGTTGATGAGGGGAGTGAATATATCGTAATGTAGTACATTTACTCTCCTTAGAATTTTTTTTGCCTCATTGTGACTCCAGACGTACCATGTTCAGATGTTTTGACTTGCGATGTCAGTACTGTGTTAGTGTGAGTTCCAAATTGACTTTGACGCTAAAGTAACTCAACCAAATGTTTTTGATGGTGTGGCATTTGAGACAGCACTTTCAACTACTTCAAATGAAAATCTCAATATATGTCTGGATCCAATAAATGTAGAAAACCTCCTTTTATCCTTTTTGTCAAATGTGCTGTGGTCCCCAAAACAGAGACAAACATCTTTCTCCCTGCAGCTACATTTAGGACTAAAGAGTGAAAACATTCCCCTGCAGGCAACTTATGGCCTCTTTTTATGTAGATTAAAACAAAATCAACATTCCCCGTCTACGTCAATATTTGTCCCTGTTGTTCTGTTCTACTCTGTTTAAGAAGATGGGCCTTCAAGTAGACATCAAACTGCCACTAATCTGTGCTCAACACATCCGTGAGGAGAAAGAATTTATTCCTGCCGAGACATTAAGCAAAATAGTAAAGTAAAAGACTCAGAACCGACAAAAGGAAGTTCTGGGAGATTTTTTTCCAGTAACACACTTTGCTACTAAATGAACCATTAGAGAATGGTGGTCCACATAGTGAGATCCCCTTCATGTCTGATTTTTTTTTACCCAAAGTTAAATTAAAGTTAAATCCACCAATGGGGACAACCCAGATACGGATTGGAGTGAAGTTGCAGTGGAGGGCGACGTACTGTTCCACCAGACATCAAACATCAAGAACATGTACATCTGTAAGATTTAGCAGAACCTAGCAACATATTATGGAGCCGGAACAGTCTCAAAAAGAACACACGCGTAAACACGGATTTACGTGCGAATTCTGAGAAGAACACACAAACAACGCTTCATACGTTAAAATACGTTTGGGAATTGTGGTACGCACATGCAAATTGTGCCTTTAATTTGTGAAACTACGCGCGTAATTTTGCTACGTCACTCCGTCACCAGCCAATCAGAAGTGTCATTTGTTTGCGGCCAATCACTCGGCAGTGTCCCGACGAGGGTCCATCCGTGACGTCACTAAACTGCGTCCAAGAACCAAGTTCACGTCCTACAATATTGGCGAGCATTCAAGTGTAAGTATCATGTGATAACATGCTAACATACTTACACTCAAACGCTCGCCATTGCTGCTTCCAGACGCCATTATTGTAGGACGTAAACTTGGTTCTTGGACGCAGTTTAGTGACGTCACATATGAACCTGCATGAGGACACTGCCGTGTGATTGGCTGCAAATGAGTGAAACTTCTGATTGGCTGGTGACGGAGTGACGTAGCAAAATTACGCTCACAAAACTGGATGACGTTAAACGAGTCTCAAAAATTACAAATTAGCGTGCGCGTAGTTTCACAAATTAAAAGCACGATTTGCATGCGCGTAGCACCACAATTCACAAACGTATTAAAACCGTGTGAAGCGTTGTTTGTGTGCTCTTCTCGGAACACGCACGCGGATCCGTGTTTTACGCGTCTGTTCTTTTTGAGACTATTCTGGCTCCATAACATATGAGGTATTTGTTAGTTCGTTTCAAACCAAAATGGTGTAAAAATGAAAAGATCGACTAGAGAACGTGAATGTAATTTGAAGCCAAGGCAGTGGATAATGATACCGCTGCATTTGAAGCCGTCCTTGGAAAGGTTGTTTTTTTGTGAAGAGATATTTTAATTAACTTCATTGATCAAACAAAAAAAAGGTTGCGTAAACAGCAGATGTGCAGTAACAGGCTTGGCCCTCGGAGGTGCCAACTATGCTGTTCCTCTGGGAAAATGTTTCAGAATAAAAATTAAGAACGAAACCAGAGAAACGGGTTCCTCTGTGCCATTCTCTATGCACTAACTGGTTCAAATAAGTGACAGGTCAGTGGTGTCGGCGACACACAATTCAAAGCATTTCTATGCAGCGTACAGAGATACAAGTTAGTGCGCAAGGCTTGTTAAAACTTTGACTTCACTTTTCCATGATCTGCTTTCATCCTACTGTGAAACTAAATCAATTCTGTGTACAACTAATCCAGGGTTTTAAAAAAGTTCCGCAGACATAATCTGTTTCATCTCAGAAACCTTCCATAAAGGGAAAATCAAATGTTCTTGTATGCATTAGAAAAAGTGCTGCTGTCTAAGACCAAGGGTGTCTTAGACATCAGACATAGGTGCCATAATTCCAAAAATTGTTACACTAAGGACGAGGACTTGGCTCCTTTGTCTTATTCAAGTGATGAAGGAGCCAAGTAACCCGCTATGTCCAGTTGTCCTGGATGTAATTTGGACCAAATGGCCTGGGCGACTGAGAACATACATAAACATGAGCTGGACTTGTTCTTCTCGATGTTCAGTCTAGAAATTCTGACCATTCTCCGACAGATCAAACCATCCCTACTTACAAAATACAACAAAAAAAAACTTCAAACCTAACTAAGGTTTGTGTATTCCTACCTGCTCTTGCTTGTGGGCAGCTGTCGACTCGGCCTCCTCATTGACTGGCTGGCCTGAACCTTCATGGAGGCACGGGGTGAGGAGCGTGCAAATTGCTCTGCTGGTGGAGGCTTCTTGGGAATCTTCTTGACCAGGCGACTGACCCACTTCTGCTGCTCTTCCTGGGAAGTGGCCAACAGCAGCAGGTTCTTGGCCGTTGACACGTCGTAGTTCACTTTGAGGGTGAAAAAGAGCGGATCAGTTGCTATTGTCAATAACCTGAGAAAAGGCTAACTCAAAGGCAATGGTGGGCTGTGAGGGCCAGCAAAGCCTTCTCTGCTGGCCTAAACATAGTCAGAAAAAATTCATAAATATTTTAATATAAAATTGTATTATTATTTTTTTATTAATATAAAAATTGTTTTTCCGTTTAAAAAGTTGGACAAATATTTTTATCCAATCATATTTGAGCTAGCTTATGTTGTCAGGTTCCGTGAAATCTGCCAGAGCCTTCAGAATCAAAAGTGAGGGCTCTGCCTGGCGTAAGTAAACAGACACAGCCTGTACCGTTTATAGAGCTCAGACCAATCATCTCGCCAGATTGCGACATCAGGGCCTTCTAGCAGGCCCTGCCTGAAAGGCATCACGTACGTATCCCAAGCCTATATTAAGGGTGATATAATGTATACGTGTGGATTCTCGAGTCCTGGTGTCACACTGATGTTATTATGAGGCGTATAAATTTGACCTCACAAAACTATGACGTCACTGAAGGCCTTACCTTTGCAGGGAGCTATGATCTCCTCCTTCTTGTCCATGTGGTCTTTGTGGCACTTGATATGGCAGCGCCGACATTCCAGAGCGGAAGGCGGTTTAAACATGTTCCATAGTGGCTTGGTGCAGGCCTCGCAGTTGGTGGGAAAGTGGTAAATAGTGGGGATAAACTCGTGGCCCTTGTGGCAGAAGTAGCCCGACTTTTCTCCGATGGGCAATGGCTCAACTGGAAACTCCGGCTCCTTCTTACTCTCGCCTTCATTGGCATAAAGCATCTGAGGAGATGAAGAGAGGGAGAGACTTTATTCATTTTCAGAATTATTTTACTTTAAGGCTCTGAAATGATCAAGTGTTTTACTAAGTGGTTTCCAAAGAGGGAAGTGGGCCCCCTCTAGAGTCACAGAGTTATTGCATGGTGGGCACAGTAGATCAAATATATTTAATTATACCAATTTTTACCACAGTGGGAAAAGTTTAATTTTATTTCCCTTTTTTTTTTGAGTTAATATATCTATTTCGCAGCAATAACAGTACAGTCAGTGTTTGACGTAATACCAGGAAAATTGGGCAATAGTTGCAGAAAAAAAGTTTGAGACTAGTTTAGAACTTTAAATGTTTCAAATTGGGTTCTGACCTGGAATATCCTGGGAATTTCTTTGGCATCAGCACGGTACACATCAGTTTGAGTGACGGGCCTCACGTGGAAAAGTTTGCTGTGGAAAAAAGTGACAATTTTGTCAGTTACCAAAAGAGATTCCAGTAATGGGTTTTAAAATATGGGATGAAAAAAAAAAAAAATGCACTCACTCGATATCAAGCACCATGTAGGGAATGGACTGCTCCCGGTCCTGCTCGTTGTTGTAGAAGAGAATCTTCTTGCTGCTCACTACAACATACTACAGAAACCAGAAAGTTCCTGATCAGACGACGGGATCACGAGCCATTAAAATAAAGACCATAAACAGTGCCACGCCCCTCATGTTTATACCTTCTTTTCCCATCCAAACTTCTTAGTGTTGTTCCTTACAGGGAGAGACAGCCAACCCTCCAACCTTGTTTCTTAACAAAGGAAAGAAAAGACCAAGCATTTTATTAGTTAAATTTACTAGAAATTTTAGTAACGTTACCATGACCTGGACGACTAAGAATCTTCACAGATATGGAGTCATCTCAATATCACGCACAATCCCGTGTTTTTTTTGCAACAAACCTTTTGCAATAAGGTTTATGTAACTCCTTCTTTATGATCTTAAGATCATGGAGTTCAGAAACGCTGCAGTGACATGAAAATAAAGATAATACAGATAATATATATATATAAATGTATATGTAATATATTTTCTGCAAGCGTGATACTGTAAACAAGGGGTCTCAAACTGGCAGTCTGTGGGCCATTTGCCGCTCGTGGAACGATATTTTGAGGCCCCCCACCTTGATGTTAAAGTTGAATTTGTCATAATATTTTATAGATTTGTTCTCCACGTTTATGGTAAATCCTATAGTTCTCAATTTTTTTCTTTGAACACTAAAAGCTGACATGTCCCTTCAGTGAAATAATAGTGTGGCCCTCCACTTATTTGAGTTTGAAACACCTGGAACAGTGGTTCTTAACCTTGTTGGAGCTACCAAACCCCACCAGTTTCACATGCGCATTCACCCAACGCTTCTTTAGTAGGATGAGTTGGTGTGTCTTGTCTCTGCGGTGTCTTGACCTCCACACCAGCGACTCACCGAACCCCTAGGGTTCGATCGAACCCAGGTCAAGAACCACTGACCTGGTGAAACGATGGGCAGCTTCAAGCGCCCAGGGAGCAGTGAGTGGGGATGGTTGCCTTCTCACTGCACCTGACCGGTAATTTTGAACCTGCAACCCTCCACATCCCAGTCCGGTTACGTAATCACTAGGCCACCACTGCCCAATTTCGTTACCTCATGTACCCGGTCTGCATGAAAATGGACGCAGCCTTGTCGTACAGAACCTAACTCTAACCCTCACGTTATTCACATTTATTTCAAGATTAAATATTAAGGGAAAAAAAATGCAATCTGGAGTATTTTTTTAAAGTTAGGTCTTAGTGTAGGTAGGTGACAGTGGTACTTGGCAAAAAAATCAAGTTATGTTGCTCGGTAGGAACAGAGGTTAGAAGTACACGAAGTTGTAGAAACAACTGGTAGAGAGACCATGCTTGATGTATGATTTAGAGACACTAGGACAGTGGTTCTTAACCTGGGTTCAATCGAACCCTAGGGGTTTGGTGAGTTGGTCTCCGGGGTTCGATGGAGCCTCTGCTGCGGAGGTCAAGACACCGTGGAGGTCAAGACACACCGACTCATCCTACTAAGATAGGGTTCAGCGAATGCGTATACCTGTCTCTTATACACATCTAGATGTGTATAAGAGACAGCTTGTCTCTGGATCATGGTGGTTCATCCTCTCTTTGGGTCAAAGACTGGGACAAATACTTAGAGGAAATCCGATTCCTCCTTAGATCAAGAAGCGTTTCAGAGATGGCGTCCAGTAAAACCTGTCTCTTATACACATC
>JAFBJS010057589.1:31202-84165 GCA_016785265.1 Paraplagusia blochii
ACAGACAAAAATGTTGTGGACATGTGCAGATGAGGGACAGTGGATATTTTGGAAGAGATGGAGCTACCAGGTAAGAGACGAAGAGGAAGGCCAAAGAGGAGATTTATGGATGCGGTGAGGGAGGACATGGAGGTGGCTGGAGTTGTAGTTGAGGATGCAGAGGACAGGGAAAGTTGTTGACTCAAGTTGTTGACTCGCTGTGGCAACCCCTGGAAAACGGGATAAGCCGAAAGAAGAAGAATATATGTGCATTTTCTGGAGCAAAAAGGGACACAATCAGTTGATAAACAACAAAAAAAATATCCAGACAAGGTGTGTGCTGTTTCTGTTTAAGCAATCAATATCAAGTGTCCTTAAAAGTGGTCCAACCCTGGAGGACAAATCTGGAGTTCCCTCCAATCTTAATAGAAATGTGGGTTACATTCCACCAAACTAATAAAAAAAAAAACCTTACAATGTAAATGTACATTTTACCTTACATATGCTGCCAACATTGCTGCAACTTGTAAATGTGTATTATAAAAAAAAAATACAGGTTTAAATTAAAATCTAAAACAATACAATTAATTGTTAGAAGAATTAGAAGCAGTAAATTAACTAAATATTAAATACTTTTTGAAAACAACACCCCTAATGATCAATACTTGAAACTGTAAAACCTAAAATATGTATTACCCTAAATTTAACACCTTCTTGTCAAGCTGTATGGTAACTAAATTGCACTGTGCTGCTGTTGAAGGAAAATGGCAGAGGGGTTGTTGTGTGACTCCAATCACCAGCTGTTTGCAGGTCAGAGGCATCATTGTGATGCTAATGAAACTACAAAACAGCGTCTGCCAGTTACAGTCAGGACAACAGACACATGAACTTTAGGCAAACCATGGTTAAAGCTCAACTTGTCATTTCATCTACAAAATCTGCAAAATTTAATTCGCCTATATCTAAATTATCTATGTCTGATTATTATTCTGGACTAGACTTAATGATTATTTACTGTTCATTTGGTGAGGTGTACTTTTGCTGGCAAGATAGTAAATAACCATTCATTAGTCTTTTGTATTTTGTTTTATAAATTTATAGTTGTTTTGTAGATTACACCATAGCAATGGCTTCAAGTGTAAGTAATAACCAGATGGGGCCAAAAAGAAACATTATTTCTCTGCGGCCCGACACCAATTCACCCATGGACCGGTACTGGTCCACGGCCCAGTGGTTGGTGATCAATGACGTAACTTTTACTAAATGCACATGTAAGAACCAGCCCATTTCATCAGCAGGCTTCTCAATAATAGAGCTCTCACAGTGTAATGCATCAGTCCCAAAAGGTTATTACTCCACAATAAATCTCCAGCACCTATATAATGATATGCACATTGAACTACAGTGTGATAAATCTAATCCCAAGGCACATTTATTTTATTTTCTGCTAATCAATTCAGGGAAAACCTTTATAGGATATCTCTTATATATCTCTGCTTGAACTTATCTTTAAATAAATTATACATCACATCATAAGCACTGCATAAGTGAATCACAGAGCTCAAAAAGTGGGGTCAGAAATGTAAGAAATACAGTGATTTTCCTTTTAGCTACATAGACCAAAACAACAATTGTTATTATCACCGACAAAACTCAAACCAGTGAGTAAACTGCCTCTGTGGCGACCCCAGATGAAGGGCAAAGCAGAGCGTGATCTCCAATGTGGATGAGGCAAATGAGTTTTCATCTGGCTGTGATGTGTTTATGTTCTATGCATTCCACCACGTTGTCATGCATCGTTAACTTCACCGGCAACATACAGTATATGCAAAATCATTTTGTTTCGAAGAGCAACAGCGAGATTATCCCTACCTCTAGGCCTCTAAAAACAGGTGAATTCATTAAGCAGGTATTTTTGTTCCTCTGGTTATCCTCAGCTTTTCAGTAAAAAAATGATTTATGGTTATCCGGATTATTCTGATCTACAATTCATTAAAGTTGCCTGAAATTATTGTAACCTATCACAAAGCAAGCAGGGTCTAGGTAAAAATAGATGGCACTTCAAGGAAAAGTCTTCTATTTTCTCCTTATGAACAAGTGCAACCCCAGATTAAAATCAGGCAGAAGGACAGAGCTGGCCGGGCCAAAAGGCAAATGTATAATGACTTCCACATAATGATTGCACTTCAGCCAAAGGCTGAGCTGAAGCACCGCAGCAAAGCTGTCAGTGAGTGGCACGGACTAAAGCTGCTTAACTTTGCCTCTTCAGACTCTACATGAACATACGCCGTCTCTGAGCAGATCGGGACATTGAGCTCGAGCTCAAGAGGATGCGATTTGTGTTTCAGAAAATTTGCTCTTTTATTCAGGACTGGACACCATAGAGTAATAGGTACAGCTATTAATAACTTGATGGTTGTATAAATAAACAACAGTCACCTGGGTAAGGTTTGTTTCCGTAGCAACATCTCATCTGCAGACCTCACACGAAATACTTTATCTGCCTAATGGTCACACACATTTTTTTTTCTTTTCTTTTACCCAAAAATGGAAAAAATACAATACTGAATAGCAGGGGTCTCAACCTCAAATAAGTTGAGGGCCACTGACTCATTTCACTAAATAGGCTATCAATTTTTAATATAAAAGAAAAAAATATGTGTTTTATAAAGTTTCCTACAAATTCTGTGTAAAACAAAACTGCAGATGTAGAAACAAGTCAGGAGAAAATGAACCCAAAGAAGTCTGAGGACAAGCGTTATAACTATGTAACTATAGAATTTATCAAAAAAAATGTGTAGAGAAAATCTTTAAAATATAAAAACTTACCATATATTCATTGGTGAAGCACACGGTGTTATACTGTAGTACAGTAAAGGACGCAAGTTTGAGGCCCCTGCTGTATAGCAATACAATACAGAGTTTTGCTGTACAACAGGATATTTCCTACCTTTATGTACGTGTGGAAACCAGCACCTAATTTTGATGAACATTAATCCTGGGCTACTTGGGAGTATTTACTCAAACCATTTTCTTTTTTTCATTCCATCCTAGAAGCGGCACTGCCTTCATTAGTCTTGAAGTCTGGCCATTCTAGCTATTAACAGTGAAACATGTTTTTTTTTTCACTTTTTTTGGAATTTTTTATAAAATAATAAGGAAAAAAAGTCCAGAAAACCAATTAAATGCAAGATTTTTTTATGTATTCAAATTTATTCTAAAATGTTTGGCATAGATGTACGTATTTATTCTCATGTTATGGCTATGTATGTGGAACCATCTATGCTGCGGCAGACTCAAATGCCTTTCTGGAAACATCTAATGAATAAAACATTTGTTGTCAGACTTGTATTAAATTTTTGGCACCACATCCATCTTATGTACTTGCAGAATTATATTTGTCTAATAACAATATTAATAATTCAACAGATGCTGTTCTGTAATTTCACAGGAAAAGGTGAGCTTTTGCAAAAAAAAAGAAGAAAAAAGATTGCTGTACTCTTTCCCACACCACCTTGAAGCAAAAGACAAAATCTTTCGACTTTCAGCCTTCAAGCCACTGATTCTCCACTCCTTTACTTAGGTATGAATTTACTTTTCTTCATTTTTTTTTCTGGGATTTATTTACAGTATTTGTGACTAATTTCTGTGTCAAGTTATAAACTGACAACCTTGTTCACAGACTGTGAATTTCAAATAAAAATTAAATATCAAACATGTTTCACCCCATTTGTGTATTTAACAACTATAATTAATAATTGTGATTTTATAATAGAAAAAAGATTGATAAAAAAATAATAATAATTTTTGCCTCAAGCGCAGCCATGTAGCCTTGTGTAGGTTAGACAGGGGGAAAAGTCTCATTGCATAGAAACCAAACACACCGTTAAAGATTAACTATTCTTTACCTTTTTTACCAAGGAACTTTTGTACCATCAGTAACTGAGAGCTTATTACCACTCGTCTGTCATGCACTTGTGCTGTAAATCCACAGCTCTAAACGGGTTAAAAAAAGTGAGCTGGAGGTGAGAGGATGACTTCAAGCTCGGATGAATTTAAATGGATTCAATTAAAGTGACACAGGATGGACCTGCTGACTCCAGGGATGATCCAACCACTGGAAAATAAGGTCAGTCTTCAAGAGCAGGTGAAAATGACAAGAGATTCTCTGCGGCACCAGACACAAAATGCAGGTTGTGGGAGATCTGTGTGAATATCTATGTATTGCTGCGAAAATGAAGCGAGTCACCAGTAACTGAGGAATATATGCGAATGTTAAAAGATTAATGACGGCTGTCAAAGCGAAGTAAGTCCTTTAACCACAAAGCCTGGAATACAGGTTCATTAAAATACACACAAGGGTGAGTGTAATTGCTAGGAACACCTGGTTAGTGTTTATACAGCTGGTTTTCTGGCTGCTCTGTGTGTCATTATGTGCTTTGACATAAAAAAAAAAAAGAAAAACAGAAGACATCAGATTTCTCTGAGCTGACTGGCATTTCTGTTCATTGTAAAATCTTGGTGTGCTTTCAGAATAAAAACCAAAGGACCTGTCTGACTGACAAAAAACTATGATATAATTGGGAGCTTTTTTTTTTACTGCATTGTGTCAATAATTGATGAAGGCATAAAGTTGTTCTTGCTGCTTTTCTGGGGCGGGGGGCAGTGCCTTTATACAAAAGGAAGTTGATTATTTTGTCATTGAAAAATATACAACAAACAATGATTCTGTATTTATACATCTTAAAGGCCTCTCTGGTAGCATCCTGCACATAAACTAAACCAGTGTCCCCCAACCATTTTTGTGCCACGGAGCGGTTAAATGGACATGGTGTTCTGGAATATTTTCCTATCCAAATTAACTGGCACGGGCACAACAAGGATTTCTTAAGCCACAGCCTATAACTTTCTGCTACCAGACCGGTATACAAGGTTAGAATCTGGTATCAATGGCTCTGTGTCATTTTGAGTTTTATTATTGTCTTCACTGAGAAAATATTTCCTAACCAAATATAGTTGAATTATTAATGATGGAATCCTAGCCATTCTCTTGTTCAGTTCTTTTGTTGATATGGGTATGGATCAAGTGGAAGTAATAACCAGATGGGGCCAAAAGGAAACATTATTTCTTTGCGGTCCACTGCAACCACTGGGGACCACTGTGCTAAAAGACAATGACCTACTTTGATATGGTTAGGAATGAAGGATGGGGCAGTGTTGGTTAAAATCCACCAGCTTCCCATGAGGTGCAATGGTATGGATTGTGATTTGGGCAGTCTTGTAGAATGCTGCCCCTGCGACCCCATAACACATCAGCAGATGAAGATGAATGAATGAATAGAAGTGAAGGACACTGCAGAGTTGAATCCAATATAAAAAAAAAAGCCTAAAGCAACCCTTTCAGAATAATACCAAAGCAATCTTTTCTCCATAATCTGCCCAAGGTCATAAAAATAATAAAAGGAAGAAGCTGTAACTGCACTGAGCATGAACGAAACCTCTCAGGAAAGTCTTGTCAGCAGCTGATGAGAGATGCTGCTACATAATCAAAGATAATAATAGACCAGTGGTGATCAGAAAACCACTGGAGAAAAGAAAAAGCTAAATCTGAGGACGAGCATTTGTTTCGGAAATCTCTCTTTCTGAATGAGCCACTCTGCTGTAACATTCTTTGCCTGCAGTGCCAGCACATATCCTGCCAACACTGCAATCACAAAAAAAAAATTCTACTAAATATTTTCTGTAGCCCCGGAACTTTCTGTCTTGTCACAGTATACAGTAGTACAGTGAATGATCACAGCTCCACAGCCAGATGAGATACGGCAAGATTCATATGTAAAGTCCAGTCAACAGAGTTGAGAGTTTTCTGAGTTTTTATTTTCTTTTTTGGATTAGCCATGCAATGGTAGCATGTTCAGCCAAGTCAGTTAGCCCTAGTCCTTGGCATTTTGCCCAAGCAAACAAGTGAAGGAAATATTTGTACCATTGAAGCCTGGCTGAACTTTTCTGACCACTGCAGAAGGAAACTAATGTATGGATAATATATTTGAAGCTCCATTTACTAATATTTCAGAGCAGAAATCTTACAGAATTACTGCTATCCGAAGCACTGGGTAATACCCACCTAGATTGACATGCATGTCTTACTTAATGTGTTGCAAAAAATAGATGGATGGAGGGATAGATGGATATGCAGAAAGATAGGTAGATGTATAGACGGATAGATGGATGGACGGATAAATAGATGGATGGTTAGATGTTTGGACGGATAGATAGATGTTTGGACGGATAGATAGATAGATGTTTGGACGGATAGATAGATGTTTGGACGGATAGATAGATGTTTGGACGGATAGATAGATAGATGTATGGATGGATAGATAGATGGACGGATAGTTAGAGAGATGGACGGATAGATAGATAGATGGACGGATAGTTAGAGAGATGGACGGATAGTTAGAGAGATGGACGGATAGTTAGAGAGATGGACGGATAGATAGATAGATGGACGGATAGTTAGATGGACAGATAGAAAGATGGAAGGATAGATAGATAGATGGACGAATAGATAGATAGATGGATGGACTGATATGTATGAATGGACGGACGGACGGATGAATGGATGGGCAGACGGATGAACGAACTTTATCAATCCCTTGTGAGTATTCTTAGAGAAAATAAGGAAAGATGTTACCTTTACCTTGACTGCATCATAAACTTACATATATTGTGGTACATTGTGTAACCATAGTGGAATTGTATCACTAGAACAGTTAGTGTGTTTTTCAAGTCCTGACAATAACTTCTGGATACGATCCAATCTACCCACTAGCTACTTTATTACTACACAATTTAGCCAGTATTTTCTTGCCATTTTATTTTCATTCAAAGGATTTAAGCTTGAATCTGACCTGAAGAAAAGTGAAAGTGAGTGTGCAGTTAAAAAAATAAATAAATACATAGATATAACTAAGCCCAGGTAACCTGAAGTCACAACAAACAAACAGTGACCATGGAAACTGCTTTGTGTCAGGGATAGTGTAACACAAACTCACAAAATAAACTAAATATACTGGATTACATTTTAATGAAAATAAAAAAATAAAATTAAAACAGACTCACTACAACTACAAACAGAAAGAATCCGTCTCTGAATCGCTGATTTTCTTTTTTTCCAATTATCTAGAGATTACACCAATCGTTGTAACATCATGTCAATTAATTTAAAAAAAATGATTCATCCTAGAAAATGAGGACGGAGAACAGTAGAATGAAATACAATAGGTCTGTGCAAAAGACAATAAATAAACCTTAGACAGGTCTTTAGTGTCTGGATTAAAAAATAATACAACATGACTGCAATTGGTCATGTGATTCACTTTCCGAGCAATATCCAGACTTAATAGTAAAATAAATAGATGCTTTGACTGCATAGATAATGGAAAAATAGGTTTGTTTTCACTTTTTTGATTTTACTAGGTTGCAGCCCAATAATATTTGGAATGTCAAGTAATGATTTCCATGCCTGTTGTCCAAGTTTATTATTTACAAAAGAAACTAAAAATGAAAAAAAAAAAAAAAAAAAATCAAGAGAAACGCAAAAAAAAAAAAAAAAAAAAAAAAAAAAAATCAAGAGAAACGCATCACTGACGGACATGATGGTAGTGGCAGCTGCTGTGACAGTCAATAAAAGTCCACAGTGAGTCTTTACAGCCCGCTCAGAAAATAAGTCTTTAAAAAAAAGCCCAACGACAGCCTCAAGGGGCCACTCAAGAGTCCTGAAGTACCAACAACAGTAACTGCTCACCTACATGCTGCCAACGACCAAACACACTGATAACATAAAGTCTGGGCCCTTGAATGTGGAACAGCCTTGAGGCTGAAGTGTGATCATCTGGTTAAACCAGATTAAGGTTATGTCACATGAGAGACAAACATTAGACACAGACACAAGCCAAGGGTTTGACACCGTCCTGTTACTGTGCATGGCCAAGTACACACAATAAAACACACAATGACAACTATCTGTTATCACTGCTGCACAATCGTCCTCAAAAAACAGGCAGAGTAGAGGACTGGAGAAGTCTGTTATGGTAAATTCACAAGCTGATACCATCTCAGCTGATTTTTTTTCCCCAACTCTACTCTGCAAGAAATACCTTGGTGAACAAAGGGTAAATAGATCATAAGGAAAGGGCATGTCTACGGAAAGGCTTTAGGGAGACAGATAAGGCCGTTGTTTCTCTCTGCAATGGCTGCCTGCCCCGCTGCAGCTGACGCAAAATGGAGCCGAAAAACTGGGAAAAGGGGAAGGTGGGGGGAATGAGGGGAGGTGTTTTTGGAGGTAGTGGAGGCAAATAGGTGGTGCTATGCCAATGGGAGAGGAGAGAGATGAAGCAGAGGGGAAGAAAGTGTTTTTTTTCTGTCTCTGTTCTTTACTTTTCCTCTCCTTGACCCAGATTTCTGTTAGTCTAATGTTACATAAAAAGATGAAGAAGGATGGGACATAATGCAGTAGTACTCAACCTGTGGGTCCCAACCCAAAAGTGGGTTGCGGACCCGTTCTGAATGCGTCACAAACAGCTGGTCAAAAATCTGCTAAATATTGTGAATTTGCTGTTGAGCATGTGCTTTATTTTAGAAAATCTCTTATTTTGAAAGGCACACTCTTCTAAATAAAATGAGTATGTGGAAATAAGTGATTTTTCAAAGGCTTTTTTTAAAATAAAATTTATTTGCATGGTTTGAATTCTATGAGAGTGGGTTGCCACTTAATGACCACAGGAAAATGTGGATTCAAGAGTGAGACCAACTGAGAACCACTGACATAATGAACATGTTTAGAAACGTGTCAGGAAAAATGTCCTGAGTGACATGAGACACCATAAGTTCTCACGGCCATTACTAGTTAATGATGATCACGTGACAGAAGAATGAGATTCTCTTTAGGAGACACAAGGATGGACAGGATCAGGAATGAGGTGATTAGAGGGACAACACAGACAGGAAGGTTTGGAGAAAAAGCTAGAGAAGACATATTGAGATGGTTTGGACATGTTCAGAGGAGAGACAGTTGATACATTGGTAGAAGAATGGACCTAGAGATGGCGCTTCCAGGTAGGAGACAAAGAGGAGTTTGATGGATGCAGTGAGGGAGGACATGGAGGTAGTTGGAGTCAGAGTAGAAGATACAGAGTGGACAGTGGGCAGGATGGGCGGGGGGTTCAATAGCACACCGATTTGTGAAATTGTCAGATTTTTTCCGTGTTTTCACCATCCATCTACAACTCCAGGCGAGACCAGCACATCATGTTAGTAATTCTACAGCTGACTGCGACAGTTGTCGAAAGAATAACTTAAGAGACTGCAGACTGTTGAACTGCACTGAGGTCAAGGGCTTCATTGAAATTTTGAGAACAACTTTTGAAGCATATGACCAGTCATTCTCAACAAACACGAAGGTAAATTTTGATTTGGACATTTGCATGATGTTCATGACATTTTTCTCTAACATTTTTCCATGGTCTTCCAACAAATCTTATTTCCTTTCAGCTGTCCCCTTTTTTCAGGGGCTGCCACAGCAAGTCAACAATTTACATCTCCCCCATCTCCTACGTCCATCACTGCATCCATCAATCTCCTCTTTGTCTCCTACCTGGTAGCTCCATCTCTAGGATCATTCTTCTGCCAATGTATCCACTGTCCCTCCTCTGAACATGTCCAAACTCAATCTCGATCTGTCTTCTTTAGCTTTTTCTCCAAACCTTCCTGTCTGCGTTGTCTCCCTTCATGTTCTTCCAACAAATAAAATCTTATTAATTATTTACAATATTAATTGTGATTCATCTCGTGATACCTTATGATTTATTAGATTCCAATTGTTTGACAGATCCTATATTATTGCCCCTAAAAAGAAACATTAGGAAATCTTGCCATGTTGCTGCTGAGGGGAATAATAACCGCTGTGATGAAGACAGAGACTGAGGGAACTGCAAAGAGAGGCGAGAGAGCTTGGAAAGAAACAGATGGCTAATTCTAAACAGTGCCCTGAGCAAGTAGAGGAGCAGAATTCAGCCAGGTGTCTGACACCAGCAGTGAGACGGGGAGGAGATGGAACTATTGAATACGAGATTCCTTCACAAAAGGTTTCTATAATGCTAACAAAGGAGGAACTTATTCTGCTGAGGGTGCACTAATGTGCTGTCGAGTAGGAGAACTGTGGAAGTGTCGCTGACGTAAAAAAGAAAGAAAAAATTGCAAAACAAAACTCTCAAGACACAAGATGCACCTCCAGATCAACAGCAAAACAAAACTCTTGCAGCAGGAAAGGGTCAGGTACATGTCTAAGAATATATATTCCTACGCGTAAAATATAAACACACAGCAGCCTAAAATAGCATTTTTCCAGTGAAGGGAAAGACAGGGCTTTTATCGCACATGAGAAATGAATGATAAGTGAAGGACACGGCTTCCCCTTGGATCCTTCTATTTTCCTGGATTCTGTCAGATATCATAAAATGACTATTACCTTGGCTGTACATTCAGCAGCCTGCTCTGTGAAGACTGCAAGACTTATTTTGTGTTAAATTAATCGGGTTGAGTTGGGATTATGTGGCTTGTGATGTTAATCTAATGACAAGGCATCTGCAAACAAGGAAGCTGGATTAAGGATAATCTTCCTTAGCTGAGCAACAGGGTCAGAGAAACCTCCTTAATCCTCTGTGCAAAGAACAGCAAATGTCTGAGCGCAGTGAACAAATGTACTACTGGTATATCTGGCCAAACACTATGAGAAAATCAATATGAACAGGGCTAATCAAGTTTCCCAGAGTCAAACTACAAACACTCTTCACTTTCATTTCCCCTGAGGTCTGGTTTCAAATTCAAAGACGTAAAAGTCCACCTTCATTCATCAAACAGATTAACATATAGTGAAATATGCAGTGCAGAAGAACGACTTGTGTTCTACACATTTCCCTTAACATTCCTAGGGGTCTGCAACCTCTCTGTTCTCAAATGTGTATAGCCACACAATCGACTTGGCACAGGTCATCAAATCAATATTAAGTAAGAGTGTGTACAAGCGGCTCTCACTGTGGATAGTGTACCGTTGGCTGGGAAGGCATGTGTACGCTGGAGCTCTCAGCCAACTCTAACCTCAACAGGTATAAAAGACACCTAGACACCTTAAGTTTTTTGGCAGATAACCCGGCACCAATTCATCCATGGACCCGTACCGGTCCCTGGCCCAGGGGTTGGGAACCCCTGACTTAGAGGATTCCAGGGTCTGGTCTGGAATCATTGAGAAACTGGCTGTGTTTTTGTATCAACTCTCTTTAAAAACTAATTTTAATTTCCTTTTTTTTTTGGTAGAAACAGATCTATGTAACAGAAGTCAAATAAAATTATTAAATAGTACAACTCAATGATTATCACTAAAATATTTTTCTATATATTTTATTTTTCCCAAGTACATGAATCTAAAAGTCATAAAGATTAATTCAGGAAAAAAATGAACTTGATCATAAATTACTTAAAATAATTTAAAATGTAGTGTTAGTGTTGTTTGGAAGAAATATATGTTATATGTGTTTCTTTCACATACATACGAACACAGAGGAGTTTAGAGATAACCATCCACCCACTGACCTCAAACCACCCCTGCTACACCCTGAGCTTGAAGAGCTGATGCTGATTTTCTCGGTCTGAGGCACAGCTTATAATAACGTCTTTCTGTAGACAATAGCTTAGTTTTGGAGCTTGCTTGGAAGTAAAGTAATGGCAGAGTCAGGACAGCAGGCAATTAAACATGCCGCAGGTACAAACTGAAAAGAAAAAATAGAGACGGGAAAAGTTGTGTGAAAGGGAAATCCATTTAGAGAAAAGAGGTTCGGGAAATCTGGGCAATCTTCATGGTAAATTTACACTGCAAGGACCATTATTTCTATTTTGGTGATTGTGTAGTAAGGGCCAAATGAAGAAGCATATGTGATTTAATGTGAGTTGCCATGTGATAAATAGCTAATTACAACTATTAATTGTAATATGGTATTCATACTCCTCTGTTGTCGCTTTAGGCAAAAGAATCTGCAAAATACCTCAAAATGTAAAGTCTATCAGGTCACAAGTGGCAGTCATGAATGTGTATCAGTGTTCCCCAAACCTTTTTGCACCATGGACCAGTTCAATAGCTCGTTTCACCGACCAGTCGTTTGGTTGTGGCAGAAAAAAAACCCTTAATAAAATTAAATTATTTTCCTACCTATAAAATCTTCCTACCCAATTTAACTGTGCATAGCCACAACAAGAATTTCTCAAGTGCACGCAACCTATAGCTTTCTGCTACCAGACTGGTATAAAAAGTAAGAATCTTGTATTCATGACTCTGCTTCATTTTGAGTTTATTGTTGTTGTCTTCACTGAGAAAATATTTCCTAATCAAATATAGTTGCATTATTGATGAGGGAATCCTTGCCATTCTATTCTTTTGTTGATATGGGTATGGATCAAGTGGAAGTAATAGCCAGATGGGGCCAAAAGGAAACATTATTTCTCTGCAGCCTAGCACCAATTCACTCATGTACCGGTACCGGTCCCCAGCCCAGTGGTTGGGAACCACTGATGTATATACTAAAGAAAAATGTGCGTCAACTTTCAATGGCAAAAAAATTTCATGATTTCTGCTTCAGTAAAACAACCTACACTAATGTACTACAAAACTGAAAATCTAATGTTCTACCTTCATTCAACATAACTTTCTACCAAACACATCCAATAAGGTCTCTGTGTATTTCTATGATGAATGGATGCATTTCTATTTTATGATTATTAGAAAGTATTTTATAGTGAGAAGAGTAAGAACTAAAGTCAAAGACAAGACCATGTTGGTAATGGTACTCAATTAACCATAATATCTTCCAATGTGGTTAGGGAAAAATGATCTAGGGTAATTTCAGGTATGGGTAATTGTGAACTCAAAATATTTCAGAATGAAATGCGATGTACTCAAGGGATTTTTTGACAACACAACACTATGAATAAGATGACAGTAGAAAGAAAGGCAGTTCTGTTTTGCAAACAACCCCTGTAACTATGCCACCAGGGAGACATCACACACATCCAAAACGCACCACATCACACACACACACACACAGCATGAATGACACAGATTTTCTCATTATCGCTGACCCTGACAGTTGAATAACATTACTTTAACATAACTTTCCTGCGAACACACAAATAAACCTCAACGACGCCGTTGGAAAAGAAAACTGGTTGGTGTGGATTTATCAGACAAGCTAGCCTGGACACCTCTAAACATTTTCAGTGCAGCCTGAACTGTACATATCCACCACCGCTACATATACAGTGAAAGATGAAGCCGACAGTTGCTAATAATATCTGTAAATCATAGCTAGTAGGTGGAACGATGCTGAATACAAACCACCTGCTCCCTGCTATCACAGGAAATCGATCTTTCCCTTATTACTATGTGCGTTTGTGTCTCTGCCGGGAGAAACTTGAGTCATCATTGTGTTGCGGATCCTCGTTTCTCAGGACTGGATAAACAAAGCTTTGTGTGAGGCATGAGGCCAATTTTGGTAGACTCTCTGTTTTCAAACTATCAACAATGATTTACAAGCAAAACATCACCGTGTTCTCACTAGCTGTGGACATCCTTAGAGAGACGGCACTTTGTTATTCTGGTTCAGATTTTTCTCTTTACAGAACGCAAGTGGTCTAAGGGTTTAAATCAGGGGTCTCAAACCTGCAGCCCGTGGGCCATTTGCTGGCCTTGGAACGATATTTTGTGGCCCCCACCCTGATGTGAAAGTTGAATTTCTAATAATATTTTATAGATTTGTTCTCCACATTTTGTGGTAAATCCTATAGTTCTCAAAGCCCTGATCCACAGTCCCCTTCTGGTTTAGTGTTGTATTACACAAAATCTATGGGAAACTGATTTTTTTAATTTATTTGTTATTTTGTATTGAACACTAAAAGCTGACGCGGTTCTCAACTAATTTGACTTTGAGACCCCTGGTTGAATTAAATCAGTTTGAGCCAAAAGAAAAACAAAAGTTACTTTTAACCATGGCCTTAAGAATGCAAAAATGAAAACAGTACTGAAGACTTAATATACTTGAGAGCCAAGTATATAATTTTACAAGGAGAAAAAAAAAAAACAGGGGAAAAGAACCATATGTCCAGCAACATTTTGGATGCCAAAACGTATTAGCTGTTTCAAATACCTTTATGCGAAACATTTAACTGCAATGAGCCTCTTCATCTTGTTTATACAAAGGAAGGACATGGCGGCTCAGCTTCTACAGTATTAAATATTCATTGTTTCATTTTCATTGCTTTTTTGCTTCCTTACACCGTCTTCTCTGATTCACAGATTTACGAGAACTTGGGTGTTTCTCTAACGTGAGCCGACACTGAAGTAAACAAGTTCACACAACAGGAAACCACATGACAACCAGGGCCTCTAACCAGCCGCGGCTGACAGAACTGGTTTAGGGAGTGTAACGTGGGACTGTAGTGTATGTACACAGACAGTCATATGAGAGCAGAGAGATGGTGGAAGGGGGAGGGAAGGGAGGCTATAACAGAGACACAGAGAGACAGCTTTAACACCGAATCTTCACCAGGAGAAGAAAGTGTGAAATGGAACCAATGTGCCTGAATACTTGTCGCCTGGAATATAGTGTATGAAATTTCATGGCCTTCTGAAAGAATGATGTATCGTGAAATACCCGCGGGACATGAGTTCATTAAAAAGCTTTGGAAAATATGTTGATAAGAATGGGTTGGGGGCTAGTATTTTTGGAAACAAAATATAGATCAGAGGTTTAGACTGTAATGTAAAAAGACATGGCTGATTTATTATTGGGGCTGTTGACTGATAAAAATTCATTCTAATTCTTCATATATTCTCAAACTCAAATTAGTCTAGGGCCACCACCCACACTGTCGCTTCACCAAAGGGCTGCGTCAGCTTTTAGTGTTCAATGCAAAAGAAAAAAAATTATAAAAAAAATCAGTTTCCCACAGATTCTGAGTAATACAACACTGAACCAGAAGGAGACTGGGTTTTAAGGGTTTTTTTTAGGGTTTTTAGAACTAGAGGATTGACCATAAATTGTGGAGAACAAATCTATAAAATATTTTTATAAATTATTATTATAAAAAAACTTTCACAACAAGGCAGGGGCTGCAAAATATCGTTCCAAGAGCTGCAAATGGCCCACGGGCCGCTAGTTTGACATCCCTGATTTACTGTGTATTATTATCTGTGCTCAATAAAATAATTCAGTATAATGCAAATGTTGGGGAGGGGTTTGCTTGTATTTTTATGTCTGTTTCCGTTCAGAGTACAAGGAGAAGGAACTAAACCATATGATGCACATGAATACCCACTTGAATTTAGTAAAGTGTCAGTAGTACCTTACCTCTTCCACTTATCTATGGTAATGGTATTTAAGGCAGTAAACTTTACCTTATATATGTTGTGTAGTTTTCTCTAGGCCTTATTATAAAAAAGAGTAAGGAACAAATGAAGGTATAGTTATAGTAAAGCCTTATTTATTCTTTGGTCTCGCTCCAATCTGGCAGCGGGTTGGTCGCAACATAAAGAGGAAGCATTCGTTTTCTCGCCAGTGTCTTAGATTAAGGTCTTTGTGTAAAAGGCCAGTCTCAGCATGTGAGATATTATAAGCACAATATACTATAGTCCAATAGTGAAAGCCATAGATCGGTTAAATGTGTCTATTACTGTTATTACTATGATCTCTAGTACTATTTTCACGGACCGGTCCTACCTATAAAATCTTCCTACCCGAAATTAACTGTGCACGGGCACAACAAGGGCATACAGCCCATCATTTTTTCCTACTAGACCGGTACACAAGGTTAGAATCTTGTATCAATGACTGTGTCATTTTGAGTTTATTGCTGTTGTCTTGACTGAGAAAATATTTCCTGCTCAAATATAGTTGCATTATTGATGATGGAATCCTAGCCATTCTATTCTTTTGTTGATATGGGTATGGATCAAGTGGAAGTAATAGCCAGATGGGGACAATAGGAAACATTATTTCTCTTATTTCTCGGCACCAATTCACCCTCGGTCCCGTAGTGGTTCCCGGCCCCATGGTTGGGGACAACTGCCAAAGACCACCAGCAGAAAACATAATGTAAAAAATACAAAAGAAACCAAACAAAAACAGGTCAAACAGATATAGAATTTATCATTCTCAAATTCTTCACTCAACATCTGTGAAAGACAAATCTGTTTAAATCTAATATTCAGAAACAGTGGCTATAAATCATTACCATCCATAAGGATCTTTTTAAATCACAGGGTTAACAGGGGAACAGAATCATAAAATGATAAATGAAGTGAGAAGAGATTCCAGCACTGGTGTCAGTGGTGTTTAAGGATTTTCTTCACACCAGAGTGCGGAGTTCAGAACATCAGCTTGAGGAGATGCTGTGACAATGACAAACTGGAGCCCTGTACAATGTTCATCAGTGTGCATGAATAAAGACTAAGAATACGGCTGTATAACTGATGGGCTCTAATCTCAAATGTATAAAATAAGTGACCGTACCTACTGCAACAAGAGGTAAAACCATCAGCCTCTGTTGTATGTAAAAATCTAAAAAGTTCACATGTAATGGCTCATCATATCATATTCTTGTAAAAATGTATCCAAAAGTAATGTGACCAATATTAAAGGATTCTATTGTTATTTAATTGTGATAGTAATCAAGCTTAGCGTGGATGAGATATAATATGAACTTCCAAGCTCTGTGGAATTTGATCTTATTTCTTTGCAAATGAAACACAAAGTTACATTTTCACAGTGAGTAAACACAAGTAGGATAAATGGACAGCACTGGTTGTCCTTGTCTGATTGGACATTTTTTTGTGTGATTTAAAACTACCATTTACCATCTACGAATGTAGAATTTGTGACAATCTGGAATCTAATTTTTACTTTATGATAACAGTATGGTGAATATTTACTGTACTGTACTTGTGACATGTGCAATGACAATAAAGTTGGATTCTATTCTATTCTATTTATACAGCTAGTGGGTTGCAAAACTAATATAGTTTTTTTTTGTTAATGCAAAATCCTGTACTGGAATGGGTTGCTATGACCAAGCTGGGCCACAATAGAGAATGTGTTTTAAATAATAATTTATATTAATTTTCATGTTTGCACTAAAATTAAGCAAAGATGACTAGAATATTGAAATAAAAGGAACAATGTAACAGGAAGTGTCAAATGTCAAATGTGTCTCTCCCTTGCACATTCTCTAAATATTAGCTACTGCAGTTCAAACAAAAATTCTTATACGTGAAGTCTCAATGTCACGTCTTCACATTGGTCAAACTAAGACATTTGGTTAAATCTATTTGGTCAAATCATCAAATTCCTCGCAACAACATATCACATAACTGCATCGCCAATATATAACGTGCCTGTGGTCATTAAGTCGCGACCCACTCTCAGAATTCAAACCAAGCAAATTAATTTTCTAAAAAAAACCTTAGAAAAATCACTTCTTTTAACGTACTCATTTTATTCAGCAGGGTGTGCCTTTCAAAATAAGAGATTAGTTATGTCAGAACCTCGAGCAGGACCACAAATCAAATGTATGATGTTATATCCAGTCAATCTATCACTCCACCACCACAGACACAAGCATCTTAGAAATGCTATTTTTTTTTATCTCCAGTTAGGCAAGTTAGGAATACCTTTTCCTACAATGCAAGACATCTGCCTATTAAAGCTCTCAAATGTTAAAGAGGACCAATATACTTCAAAAAATCTTCTTAATAGATAGATGAATGAATAAGCCTGTTCATCTATCCAGAGGTTAATAACTTTTTTACTGACAGTAAGAAGGCCAGAGCAATACCTAATGTCTTCACCAGCACATTTCTGAAAGACTACACAGAGAGACCCCTGGACTCTGCGGTAGCCAAATCATCTGTGAAAATGATTTGACATGCTTCCTGAATTATTTTGTCGTGACACAAGTTGAATGAACTCATCTGAAAATCATTATCTGAAAACATGTCCATTCCACTGATGGAAAAAATGCATTGATGTCATGACTTGATCTAATTTTTTGAGAAAATGCAACGTAAGAGACCTGGCTAATTGAAGATACTCAATGTAGGAATCCTTGACTTTTTGTTTTAGCTGTTGCCTTATTTGTCCAACTTAATGTATCCTCAGCTCTACAGCTTTTAAACCAGATATCTTCATGTCATCTTTCACAACATCTTCAGAGGTCGTCCTCTTCTGCCTAGCAACACTTTTATCCATATCCTTTGTCCGATAAATACAATTTCTCCTACACACATGTCCAAACCACCTCAACCTAATATATGATTTAAATCCATAAACTACAGCATCTTAACTTTCCCTGCTATCTGCTCATTCCTAATACTGCTCTTCTTGGTCACTCCCAATGGAAATCTTGATGTAGCCACTAGGAGATAACGGGTTTAAAATTATTTATAATCTATCTAATACTAATCTATTATGATTATTAAGAATCATAATAATTATTCTTATGATCTGGTCAGTTGATGGCCTAGTGGGATGAACAACAACATCCCTTTTTAAGATTACGATCAATCACTATACAGATAAATAAAGACCATGCCATGTTTTTCCTGTTTGTCCCAGATTACTGCGCAGGAGATTATTTTATGTCCAATGGGTGTTTTAATCCTTGCCCTATTAATGAGGTGAATAATGACTTCTGGTAGGGACAGGTGCATAAGCCTTTACCTTAACAGATATCGTCACAGTGCCTTATTAAATATGAAATATGTTTTGAAAAAGTTTCAACCTACATCTTGTGTATATATATATATCTCTATTTATACACACACACACACATATATACATAAAAATTAATAAATAACAAAAAAATAAACAATTTCCCATGGATCAATAAAGTCTGTCTAAGTCTATAAAATAAATCCTGGTCTGACTTTTGCAGTATTAGTAACAAGAAAAGTAGTGAAATGAAACAATACATAGAGTTTCAAAAGAGGTATTGACTACAGAGTAACTGAATCTCATTTAGAAGCATGTAAAAAAAAGAGAACAATCTCACTCATTATCATGCAATACAGGAAGGAAGTAATATTTTGGCAATTCTCTCTTTTAAAAAGAACTAGTAAGGCCAAGAATACCATGGTGCTGTAACTAAGCCTGATGCAACTTTGTAAATCACAAAGTTGCATCAGGACTTGCATCAGTCTGATGTGAAACTGTGCCAACATTAATATGCAGTTTAGTATCAAAACAACCAATGTAATAGGGAAGTGGCAAGATGAATTCTCCTCCTGCAAGGAAGGACTGACAAGGAAACCAATTTGTTAGTTTCTGTTATTTGCACTGGTTCCAATAAAAAAAATATCCTTTCGGGTTGTTTTTCAGGTTTCCACAGCATGTCAACATTTTCCATCTCACCCTGTCCTCTGTATTCTCAACTCTAACTCAAACTACCTCCATGTCCTCCCACACTGCATTCATCAAACTCCTCTTCATCTCCTACCTGGTAGCTCCATCTCTAGGATCATTCTTCTACCAATAGAATCACTGTCCCTCCTCTGAACATGTCCAAACCATCTCAATCCAACGTCTCTGGCTTTTTCTCCAAACCTTCCTGTCTGGGTTGTCCCCCTAATCACCTCATTACTGGTTCCAAAATAAGATGCCGCATAAAATGTAACGACTGCTGCTCATAACCCTTAGATAACTACCCAATGGAGTCCTCCAAGTTTGACAAGTCAAAAAATTGAAATACACTAGCAATTCCTGAAATTGCAACAACTAGGATGCACAGGACCAACAATCACAATCCTGAGAATGGTGGTCACCACAGTCCAAAAGGCAGTCCTGCAGCAATGTGCACACAGTCTGCAGCCCTGTGACCTACTATTATCTGGCCCTTTACTAGACTGGGGTCAGTCCAGGGTTGGGAACCAGGCTGCACTGGTGCCTATTCAGACCTGTAGGTCTTACTAGTGGAGCCCATCCCCCCTAATGTGACTCATGTTTCCCTGCTTGTTTAACGCACAGAAGGGGGCGGGAAAGGCAAAAAAGAAGCGCCATCATAATGTTGTTAAACATGCAGCAATATATATGCAACAATGAATCCACGTGTTGACGTGTGCACCATTAAAACATATATGGCTGCTGTGTGAGAAGTCGACAGCTCCCTGGAAACTCCTGAGAATGTAGTGAAGCTCATGTTGACAGCATCAGGACGTTCGTGTGCACCAAATATAGCGGGTGTGTGATCAAATAAAACAGCAACAGGCTGAGAATTGCAAATATTGGAGGTGACAAAACTCTGTAATTGTGCAGTAATGAATGGCAGGGCGGCAGATGCTGTGTGGACAACCACCATCATCATAATAGTTCTGTGTAAATGAGCCAGAGAAGGTGATGCTCTGGAACCTGTCGTGCAAAATAACACCATGAAAACACGTCACACAGCATGGCTTTTATTTTGTTGACAAGCCACACTCCAGCTCCGGATCAATTGGTGTGCAGACATCCCGGTGCGGAGTCGACAACACACAGCCTTCTGACAACTGTTCGAGCAGAATATTTTCTTTTCCCCAGTACGGAGCTAGCTCACAGGCTAAGAGCCCGCTAGGCTACAATAATGTGAGTGAGGAGGAGAGAAAGCAGCTAGCGCCCATCCCCCAACCAGGCAGCCTCTCCTTCTACCGCGTCCACCATCTTTAATCTGTGCTCCGTCTGCCTTCCCGCCGCTCAAAACAGCATAAAAACACCGGACACTCACCTTTAACCACCATCGCCGACACGGTTATCACCTTCCCCGATG
The DNA here is from genome assembly GCA_016785265.1 of Paraplagusia blochii. NCBI lineage: Eukaryota > Metazoa > Chordata > Actinopteri > Pleuronectiformes > Cynoglossidae > Paraplagusia > Paraplagusia blochii. The sequence goes on from JAFBJS010057589.1 coordinate 52,080, forward strand.
ATAAATCGATTTTTATGTAAAACCGTACGTATTTTTATATTGGAAATTGGCCGTAGGAGCGGAACCGCGCCTTGAGAGAAGAGCAGCAATCCTAAACCGCCATCTGGTGGTATTTTCCTCGCTGTGATGCAGCGGGAGCGGCGCAGCCCCACACCGGGACACAGCTGCCCCCTGGCGGACACACTGCAACAAGGCCGGAAACGCGCCTCAAAGCCAGGGTGGGACTCACGGGGACGCGCACAAAAGCAATGGACTCCCCATTATATGTTTATTAAAAATTATGTAATTGCAAATTGACTTAATCTGTACTTGTTAACTGTCAATGTTCCTGTAGAGAAAATATCAACAGTGAGAATGTCCCTTATATTGGTGACAAACAATATTAAAATGCATTATTTTTGTGTTATTGATTGAAATACAAATTAATTAAAGAAAAGCATTCTTATCGTGAAGTCTGAAACAAGGCCAGTATTAAACACGTGGAGCCTAACAATTTTGTGTGGATCCAGTTGTGTTTATCAATATACAATGGATGTTTAGTTCAAATTAGGTTCTATTTAAATATTGGTAAATCCTAGATTTATTTCAAAGTCACAGGATAATAAACTTCAATCTGAAGATTATAAGATTAGATTTATAATTCTTAATTTTGCTCACAATCATGATTATTTTGATAATTATAAAGATCATCAACTCTTTTATATATATATAATTAGTTCAAATAATATTATAATTATTCAGAATATTAACATTGTATAGCATATGAAGACAGATTAAATTATGTTTAAAGTTTAGCAAATGTATTAATTCTTTTAATATATTAAAAAAATCCTTAAAATCCTCTATTTATTTCCTCTTTGTTTTCTTTTATCACATTTGGACCTGATGCAATATTTATTATATCTAAGCCTTTATTTGTGTTTTAATGACATTATAATGGCACAATTTGGTATTCTAATTTAATAAAATTATTTAATTTTGTTATTCTTAATACTTATGTCATGCAATTTAGTGTTGCTCTTCACAGCAGTCAGAAATAATATGTTTTTCAAATTTCGTTTTTTTTTTATGAACTTACTGTTGTTAATTTAGAATATTGAATACTGTCTAATATGTTTTTCAGAAAAACAAAATAAATGTATGTTAATGCAAATTTTTTAAATAAAATCCCCTGATAACAGTAAAAGACAACAGTACTTTTAATTATTTCTACACCTTTAAAATACTCACCAGATTATATTATATCATGAGTACACCAGTCTTATGTAACCGTAAAGGAAACAGAGTCTGTAACATCACAGCTAACAATTGTTTTTTTTTCCCACCTCTCTTTCATCCTCTGTGCCTCTACCCATGATGCAGTAAGATGCTGAGAGAGTTTGTGTTTCCAGAAACTGCTGAAGCATCGATCTCCATGAAGTTCTCAGTCTGAACCTGGATGAGCCCAAACCCAATTATCCAGCCTGGAGAGCTCACATTACTTACTCCTGCTCAGTGTGGCCTGATAATGTCAAAGAGAGAGAAAGAGGAGGAAGAGGAGACACGGGGGAAACTGCGGCTTCGTTTAATTATATTAGTCCCACATGCAGGCTCATTAGGTGAATATCAAATACCTGGTTTGCCAGTGTGAAGACATTCTGGTGACATATGAGAACCATTTTGGTATTTAAACTGGTTTTGGAAAATCACGAAAGCAGATTCTGGTCCTTCGATAGACGAACGTGGAAGTTCTTGATAGAGATTTGTTTTTAGTTGTCGGTTTGTCAAACTAAAAAGCTGATCTTGGTTGGTTCATAACATTTCATCCTGTGGACTAATACAGAAGAAGCTGAGGCTCCTGGTCACACCTCTGGTCCATTTTCATGACCATCTGTAGACAGAATCTACAGCTAATGCATAGATTCACGTTCTGTTTTACTTAAGACTCTTTAGTTTCATGATTTTGGACCATGCAACCTACAGCAGAATCATATTTACCAATAAAGACGTGGCCTTTAACTTTAGCAGAGTCTCAGCCATTGTTAGTAAAAGTCAATACATCTATACGTACACTGGCCTGGTTGTATAATAACATGTTTCATTATCTTTGGAATCACGAAGATGATGAAGAGGTTCAGGTAAAATATTCCAGTCAGCCTTTATTATTTTGTTTTACACTCTTTCCTACAAACACACATAAAAACACACTCATTCTCTCTCCCTCTCTCTCTGTCTCTGTCCCTGTGTCTCTCACCGAGTTGACCAGGGGTCATTCTTTCAAACGCCGTTCTTCACCACAGCAACGCCACGTCTTTGCTCTGGAAGCTTTGCCAGATCCTGTCTCCAGGGCCATTACACACAAACACACAGAAAAAAACACGTGTGTGCACACACACACCAGGCATTATTGTGTTGATCAGTGTATGATGATTAGTGCTAACGAGCCATTTGTTACCAACCATTACTGTATCTCATTTGGTTGATCTTTCTCGTTACACTCCGTGGGTCCCATAGACGATCGTAACTTGTGAAGTTTATGTTTCACAAGGTCTAATAAAAAAGTTCTTTATAACTTATAATAGTAAATAAGATCATTGTAGATATGCAGTGTAAGATACAGCAACACCTAGGGGTGAATTTAAATCCCCTGGCTGTCATAGATAAAGAAAATAAGAGGACAAAAAACAGGGATGTCCAACACAATGCTAACTTTAACAATATTATGATTTTGCGAAAAAAAAGATAATTTTCTGATATGATCGGTAATAGTTGATATATTTAATGATATCAACTAACACTGATATATACCAATGTTTGCCCCCAATAATGTAGTAAATGCCCCACAACCCTATTTGCCACTCTACTATGTTTGGTAAAAATAATAGATTGTGTTATCGCACGTAATACCACGTAATTATGCTAATATCAGGACAATGAGATCGTCTGACATACAATAAGATTAAAATTCAGAATTAAAAAACAATTTTAACATAACATAATATACAGTATGTTATTCTTATTGATGGTTCTGATGCAGGGGACCTCCCTGGCAGCAAATTTAAATCCAAACCATAACTTTGAACATATATGCAATACAGATCACAAATTATGTAGGAAACTGAACCCTGTTGACTGGTAAACTATCATTTATAATACAGGGTTGATCAAAACAATCTGCAATGAAGACAACCTGGAAAGTGTGCTGTTGAATTCTCTTTTGTCTTCTACAGTTTGCCTCAAGCTATAAAGAAGGACAACAAGCTAAAATATATTGCATATCACCAATGGTTGTCAAGCTAAGGAATACTTTCTTAATAAATGTATACTTAGGGGCTGCAGTGACATAACATGTATATATTAATGTATATGTAGGGACAAAACACTGTAGTTTAAGGGGGTCATAAGCCAAGGACCCCCCCAACAGTTCTAACACACCTACATCTACACATGAAAGACATATCAGACTGAGACATTAGTCAATACAATTGCTCAAGCATCAGTAATGGGAAGTTGCAATGAATCACAGACAGCCTTTGGCCCCCATCTGGGGGGGGGTGTTCCTGTAATGGTTGTAAATAACTGGAAGTTCTGTTTCCTTTACTGTTAAAACACATGGGAAAAATGTTGACTGGCACAGAAAAGGCCTAAGAGGTTGTTATGATCATGAACATATTCCCACTAACACAGTGTGGACGTTTAATCAAGGACACAAGTGCAAATCCCAAACATTCTGATCAAAGCTGAACCATCCCGCTGACCCACTGTGACCATTAATACTCAATCATCCAGCACAACGCACAGCTACATTCAGCAGCTCAAAGGTCACCATTCCAATAATTGCTTTTCCAGTCGTCTGTGCTTTTTGTTGTGTTATTTGTCAGGGTCCAGTGATTTATTATATCATTTGACTCAAGTCTGACCACCGAGGGAAAATCTCACAGCCGAAGAAAACAGGACGTATAGAAAACTGCTGCATGATATCCTGTTACAGTCACAAGTCCTGCTTCTGCTTTTAGTACATCTGATGCCTTTGTCCTAAAAAGAAATGCCAGTTCATTAGATGGATCTGTCAAAATGATTTATGTTGCTTTTCTTTTGCCAGAAACTGTTTAAATTAAGAGACAAGACCTTCCCTTCTCTTCATATTCTGAAGTCGGGTGTTTTCTATTGTTGGAAGTGTGAGTGCTCTAATCAGCATTTTATTACAGTGAAGTGTTTTCTGCATTGGAAAAATTGCCCAGTGTGTCAACAATATACAATGTCACCAACAAAAGTATATGCAAAGGTAATGTATATATATATATATATATATATATATCTTTGAGCTTTGCTTTATCCAAAGTTGTTTTTTACTGGGCCTAAGTTGAACATTTAACAGGAACAGTGTTATACCTGCAGGAATTGAAGAAAGACACCAGTAAAGTTGGGCAGACACTCTATGATTTTTTTTTCCAATCCATCTGCTGCCCACACTTGTACGGGTGAATCCCGAGTATGACCCGTCCACAGCACATGTGTTTACACTGCACAATCCGATCCAATGGTTGAGTTTGATTGGACTGCTCACACTGTACGATCATAAACGACACGTCTGACTCCTGCAGTTAGAACTGCTTTAGACAAAAGTGTCCGCCAAATGTATTGTAATTTGATGTGGCCCAAAGTTGGGCCGCAAGTGCCCCCTAGAGGGCCGTGAAATTTTTAAAACTGTGATTTTTAAGGGCCCCAGGTCACTCGACACTGAGAAAATTGGGAAGAAGGCGGTGGAGGAAGATGTACAGATGCTCGCAGTTGCTCTAAGATATAAGAATATTATTCAGAAAAAAGAAACTTATTTCTCTGACAATTGTGTCATTCTGTGCAGACATGGTAAGGAAAAAAAATATGACGATGACTTATACGGACAAGGAAATGTCCTGGCAGATGTGATCAGTTTAGTCTGTCAATCTTGCCAGTTGTTGACTGCTTTTCTTTACCATATCTACTCTATGTCCGTGTGGCAGACTCAGTGAAAAATCGTGGGCAAATCGTCCGGTTTTTAAAGATGTTTGACTTTCACGCAATCAATCTTGAGCAAGTCAGGAGGCAAACGTGAAGTGTTAATTGCTTTTCCTAACGCCTTGGACACTGCACGACTGAGCCAAAACCTGGGCTGGATTGCTGATCGCCACACGATTGAAATATCATGGAAAAATTAGCTGAAAATTGAACAATGTCACACATACACATTGGACAAAACACGTAAACTGCCTACAGAAAGGACATCAGTTATTGGTCAAAATTCATCTGATGAATTTGCTTTAAAGAAGAACATTAAATTCCCTAGAATTTTATGTCAGTTGCTGGAAAAATAAGTTTATACTCAAAATGAACCACATTTTTTTGCCAAAAATAGTCCAAAAAAAAGGAATTTTTACTTGGATAGTGATACCAAAACATCTGAAACAGGAAGTTATGATGGTGCAAACAAATGATGAGTGTTCAGGTCATATCAAGTCACCTCATGCAATGTTGCATAAATGACTGCTTTAGATCATCCTTCCCCTTCATGCTGCTTTACAGTCACCATTTAAATGTTCAAGGGGTGCATTAGCACACAGCTGGTCTCCATGGTAATAATTCTGTTGTTCAGACAACAGCTAATCAGACAAAAGACACCCACCATGACGCTAACCGTGGTGCAATGACTGCTTCAGGGTTAGAATTCCAGCTGATATATGTGTATAAAAGTCACCATCAGCCAATAACCAACACCTGCTGACATGGGCGCTGCTCCTGGGCGACACCTTGCTGTTTGAGTTTGCATGATGCAGCAGGACATTACATAACACATTTTGTCTGTTTCCCCTTGACCCAGTTGAGTCTCATACAGTGCACATGTGTCTTAGAGTGAAAGTTCCTCGTAATATCTTAGTTTGATATTAAAATTCCAAGACTGTGTTTTGACAAAACACAATGCTAAGTTTCATTAAACCAGGTGGAAATGCCCAGCTTATATTCGATAGCACTCACAACAAAGCAAAGAATTAGTCAAAAAGATAGCTAAAGAAAATACGAATAGGATAAAAGTTTAAAAATATTTTAAAATCTAGCAGAATCAGAATCAGCAAATTCAGACACCACTGGTAGCTTTGTTTACCTGAAGTCCACTGAACGTAGCATTGAGCGTCCTCTCCTGGTCTTCACACAGGCTAAGGTACTAAAGAATCTTTCAGCACCTTCCTCTGACCACTCTTTGTTCACTTGTTAGTTTGTTTTGCCAAAAAATTGAACGCTGTTGCTGATTGTCGCATTACTGAAAAATGTGGCTCACAATTGCCTACAAAATGTTGCAGTTTATGTCTGGCTAAACACACATCTATACATACACATGGAGAGAACATGTAAACTGCCTACAGTAAGAACATCTGTGATTGTTGAGAGTCGAACTGATGACCTTGCTGTAGGACAGTGATTCTCAAACAGTGGGGCGTGGGGCGACACTAAGGGTGGCGCGTGTGACCCTGGGGAACATGCTTTTTTTCCGCCGTACTACAATAACGTGTAATTTCACATCCTTGTAAATTGAACTATATAGATGTGTATAAGAGACAGGTGTTTTCTTTATGTTAACAAGGATACAATGTTATACAGAGGTGTAGCTAGAACTATTTTATAGACAAATGCTGTTATTTATAGTTGCGGCGGAGAGTGGGTGGTGGGCAAATTGTTTTCTTTCTGCTAGGGGGGGCGTAACAGAAAATAAGTGAGAAGCACTGCTGTAAGACAAAGCAACTACCGGTACTTCTTGTTCACTTTGCTTGTGCATCGTTGTATAGTTTGCAAAAAAGTTAAACTCCTTGTTGTTGTGATATTGTGATCCACACCACTGTACCCAATGAAATGTAACCTCTGCATTTAACCCATCACTATAGTGAACAGTGGACAGCTTGGGGCAGTTGGTGGCCTAATGGTTAAGGAAGCGGACCTGGGTCCGCAAGGCCCTCTGGTTCGAATCCCCCTACCGCCAAGTTACCACTGAGGTCCACTGAGCATGGCACCATCCCCACTCACGGCCGCCTGGAAGCTCAAAGCTGAACACTGTTCACTTTGGTTAAATACAGAGGTCACATTTTCTTGTGTGCAGTGGTGTGAATCACAATGTCACAATGACAAAGAGTTTGCTTTCCTTCCTTTCCTTTCCTTTGAGCACCCGGAAAGCAAGACACGGTGCCGAGCATCTCAGTGCCAGGTGCTGGATTCGAACCTAGAACCCTCAGGACCCAAGCCCGGTTTCTTCACCACTACGTCACCACTGACCAGAAGAGAACAAAAATATTAATTCATTAATTCATTTATCTACTTATCCGTTGTAGTCCAAGGGGAAGTAGTCTCCACTACTGCCACCCAAAGCACACTGTGACAGGGGCGTGGCCAGACCCCTTAAAATGGGTGGGCCCTGAAAAAATTAGGACGGGCCAACCCCAAAGTATTATAGCCAAGATTGATCAGCTCTCTCAGTGGATTGGATAGGCTACGCCTATGCACTGTGAACCTTCCTGTGGCTGGTGAGCCCACAACCTAGCATCTGGTGGACAAAATTTTGGCATGAGATGATAGCTGAGACACATTGCACCTGTGTTGCAATACAGCGGTCCCTACTGTATATTCTACCAGAAATGAAAAGCTATTGTTAACATTGTCAGAAAGGTCTTGAGAGCAGAGAAACTTCTGCTCCCACTGCAGAGAGAGAGAAAGATCTTAAAAAGTTACAGTGGAGTGGAGTTGCCAGGCGATTGAATGTCGGCTACATACTTTCAGTCATTAAGTGGCATTAACATCAGTACTGGTGCTGTGCGTCAGGAGCTTCATGACCTGTGTCTCCATAGCTGAGCAGCTTACATCATCGAGCGTGATGCCAAGCTTTTAATGGAGTGGTGAGAACACACCGCCTACCACAGGAGTCTGGAGCAGAAGAAACGGTGTCCTTTGGAGGGATGAATCAAGCTGCTCCCCCTGGCAGCTGGTGGAGAAATATTTGGGTGTGGCTACCTACCTATCTATCTATCTATCTATCTATCTATCTATCTATCTATCTATCTATCTATCATCTATCTGTCTGTCTGTCTGTCTGTCTGCCTGCCTGCCTGCCTGCCTATCTAATATAATCTACCGTAATTTCCAGACTATAAGCCGCAACTTTTGTCACACAATTTCAACCCCGTGGCTTATGTATGTATTTTTTCTAACTGCTCGACAGAAAAGGTAAGAGTGAGACAGGTGGTGTCAAGGAAGACGCAAGTCACAACTGCCAATAAACACCATAGAAGAAGAAGAAGAAGTTTAACATACGGTAACACGCTTTGTACATGAATAAAATTAGCATAAACTGTTCCTCATCATGGAAAATACAAAAAGAATACGGCACATGCGGCTTATAGTTAGGTGTGGGTTATGTATATGTATATGTATAGTTTTTTTTTTTTCTTTTAAAAATGTATTGGGTGCGGCCTATAGTCCGGAAATTACGGTAATCTATCCGTCCGTCCGCCTGCCTGTCTATCTATCTATATCTATACCACTCAGAGAATCTGTTATTGGTCAGTCAGTTTTTTTCATAAGGTGTTGGTAATGACTGGAACACCATGGAATAAGAGACTCCATTTCAAACAGTGCATTTAAAAATAACCTATAAAAATGTGTAATAACAAACCAATTATGCCAACACTATCCCCATCACCCACCTCAATGGTCTGTTATTGTCTGTGTAACACAGATAATCTCTGTATTTGTATTTCAGATAATTGCTTTGTTATCTGTACATTGTTCTGCCCTGCCTGTTCATTATAAAGCTGTCTGTCAATGGTCCCATTGTTTGTAGATTAATTTGTCTGTAAATTATTTCACTGTCTGTAAAATTAACTGGTTGACTGTAAAATTTTCTGTTGTTAATAAGTTGTTTTGGCAACAGTGGACTTGATTGGACTATGAAGGGACTTTATGGTGCCATTTTTTTTCTGCTGCTGATTAGTTTGCCCGCTTGTCCGTCCTGGGTGAGGATCCCCTCCACTGTCCATCACCCTGAAGTTTCTTCCTGGGTTTTTTGTGAGTCCTTCCTCAGCCAGTGTGAGGGTCTATAAGGGCAGGGGTTATCGCTTCCTTGTATTGCATCTTCTTCTTCTCCTTTCGGCTTATCCCTTTTCTCAGGGGTTGCCACAGCGACAGTTTCCATCTCACCCTGTATCCTCCACTCTAACTCCAACCACCTCACCATGTCCTCCCTCCCTCATAAATCTCCTCTTTGGCCTTCCTCTTCGTCTCGTACCTGGTAGCTCCATCTCTAGGATCATTCTTCTACCAATATAATCGCTGTCCCTTCTCTGAACGTCTCAATCTGGCTTCTTACAGCTTTTTTCTCCAATCCTTCCTGTCTGCGTGTCCCCTGATGACCTCGATTCTAATCCTGTCCATCCATGTGTCCCCCAAAGACAACCTCAGCATCTTTAAGTCCACCTCCAGCTCTTCCTTGTATATTGCATATTGTTATGTTATTGTATTGTTGTTCTGTACAGCGCCTCAAGATGGCAGTTGTTTTTGATTTGGCACTTTCAACAAATAAAAGTTGAGTTGAGTTGAGTGGTGGCCTAGTGGTTAGAAAAGTGGACTTGGGTCTGTAAAGCTTCAGGGTTCTAATCCACCAGCTTCCAGGTTGCCACTGAGGTGTTCTGAGCACAGCACTACACAGACCCACATAACTTCCAGTGGGCTCAGTACCCACAGGAAGGCTCACAGTATGAAACAGTGTGATTTGGGTGACAGTCATGGAGACTGCTACACCTGCATCCTGCAACGGATAAGAGGATGAAGATGAATGTAAATTGTTTTGCTGTATGTAAATGAATTTGTCTTCTGTAATTTGTTCCTTTCCCTATAAATAGTTCACTTGTTCATTGTAATTTGTCTCTAATATTGCTCGCCTCTACATCCTGGGTGAGAATCTCATCTTCTATCTATTATCCTGAAGTTTCTTCCAATGTGATTTGGGTGACAGTTGTGGAGACTGCTGCCCCCGCGACCCAGTAATGGATAAGTGGATGAAAACAGATGGACAGGCTTTCTTTTTCGGCTTTTTTTTTAGCTACCATTCATGTAGCATGTAATCCGTGTACATTTATGGTGCATTTAAACCTTAAATTTAACATAACATTGAAGCACACACTCTCATAGACACCCAATGAGAGTATGCAGTGCCATGAATGCAGCAAAAGTTTTTTTTTTCTTTTCCCATGGCCGTAACCATGGAAACATTGGTTGTGTTGTAGTCATTGGATAAAATAACCCAGTATAAAGAGTCCAGGTAAATCAGAGGTTTTCATCACAGTATGGTCAAGACAGTGGTTTTTTGAATCGACACTAGTGCTAGTCGGATTTTTAATTTTCTGATTTTACTTGACTATGCATCACACCTTGATGTGCTTGGGGCTATCAAATTAAGATGTGTTCTACATTCGTGGCCTTGTTTCAGGGTCTGTTGACTAACAGAGCATCTTTAAAGTGAGTTGGCTGCTCCACGCCGGTTCTATTTTTAATGTTCTCTGTACCTGCTTGCAATGCTCTCCACTCCTGGGGATGAAAAAGTAAAAATATAACTCACTATGCTGGAGTTTTCTCTATCACTGCATAAATATTGTACAGCAGACTACATCAGGCTGAGTCTGAGAGAGTGGAACAACCTCATGCTTGGACCTCAAAGCTATTGTCCTTCAAATCTGCCTCCACCACTGTAATCCACACAGATGGTGATTATTGCCGCTGACGTTTTTCCCTGTCTTTGCCGCAGTGTGTGTGTCATTCAGCCCACACAGTTCCAGACAAATATACTCATCATTTTCACCCTATCTTAATCTCAGCAGGAGAGTCTGTTACTCTGATGGTTTTTGTCTTTCTGTCTCACTGGTTTATGTCCTCCACCACCACCAGGCGTAGATGAATTATGTGTCCTTCCCGCGGTTGCGGTTCACTTATTTCTGCTCTCATCAGCTTCTGCTGTAATAGGAACAAGCATTCAGACATCTAAGGACCAACACTTTAAGTAATGACATCCTGTTTACACTTGGTAATCAGCCCACAACGCCTACACCAGGTCTGATTACTAAAACCCAACATTATTGGATGCAGACCAAGAACCTCTGCATATAATCGTTACCTCTCTCTTAGTTTTTTGGGCGTAGAAAAATGTAATTAATTTAGTTGTTGATATGAAACATTTGGATTTAGAGAACGGTGGATAAACATGTGTTAACACTGCACGGGACTGACATCTGATTCGTTCATTTGTGTGACCAATGTATTTAATTGTCCTTATTTGATGATGACATTATTTTATTTATATTAAGATCAGAAATATAGGATAAAATAGGATCATTATTTATACAATTTGAAACATACCGACTTAAGTCAATGTAGGTTCATTTATACAAGACCAGAGGAGTTTAGATGCCAGACAAACATGTAGAAAACAGGGAAGCAAACTCCTCGTCACTCTGATCCAGACCACTGCAAACAACCAGATGCGACTCCGCAAGTGACTGGTGTGATGTAGTAACCTCAGTAGTAACTTGGGAGCTGGTGGACTCGAACCTGAAACCCTCCAGGCACAAGTTTGGTTTTTTAACCTGGGCTACTACTGCTCTGAAAAACCGAAATGACAAAGAAAAACTCTAGAACCCTAAATATTGGTTTTCTCTATTTTGACAGTAAATGATAGAGCCATGTTTTGCCAAAGATGGAGTAAATATTGTTGAAAATGGGACTGATTGCAGAAACCATTGCTACAACTAAACAGATGATGGTGATGCATGTCTTCACCAGAATAAAAATAACATTTCTGTAAGATGTCACCAAGGTGATAAGGAGGAAGAAAAAAAATATCATCCTCACCCTAAGAATCAACCAGTTACATCCGGAGATCAAGTAATTTTTGGTACATGTTCAACACACCACATCCAGGCACAGTTCAATCCAGCCAGCCTTAGATTCTAATCATTCTGCTAATATCTCACAAGGAATATTGGTGGAACTAACACTAAACCCTGTGGTGTCCCGCAGATACTCATGGAAAAATGATTAGACCACTCTTTCTTTAATTTCTTGTCCATTTAAAAGTCTGCTTCCACTTAACCTACATTAATCTGGACAAATATAATAACAACAAAAAAGGCTCATAATTAAGTTTAATTTCAGAGCTGATTTCTGGCCATTTTGCATGGTTTTATTGACAGTGACAAAAATCACTTCCGTTCCTACAGCATTAGCAATAACATTGTACTGACAAATAAAGTGCTTTTAGTCATTGCATGGTTTTGTGTTAATTGTTTCCCCCAGGTGATAAACCTTTAGTGGAACAAGGAATTGAAGAAAACAGCAGAGTGGTCTAATCATTTTTTCCATGACTGTATAAATTAGAAAGGGCTGGAACTATGCATATAGAATAATTGGAAACTCACAGATGATGTCAGAGCACCCCAGTAGAACTACATAATGAATGCAGTCAGAACAAAACTGTGTCTGAAAAGCTTTATTATTGTCATGAATCATGTAATTTCCTCTAATTGAATGCTTTGAAACCAAACTATTGACCTAATACTTCGAAAAAAATACTAGGAATTCTACATTACGGCAATTCTCACTCACTAAATTCTGTGCCCTAGTTTCCTCCTCTGTGTCCTCTGTCTCCTCTTACTACAGCGTCCTCCTCTTCTCTGTTCCTCTAACTCATCTTTTTACTCTCCAGCAGTGTAGCCCTGCACCCCTGTGTGCATCCTTATCACAGTCAGTCACAAACTCCTCTCCAGAGGCTATGACTTTGACTCTAAATATGATGAACCCTTCCCCATAAACCTGGTCCACAGAGAAGCTGCTGGGACTACGGCGTGTAACCATGGAAACAGGAGATAATATCCCTCCACGCTCTCGGAAAGATCGTCTGAAACTAATGAAGTAAGGAAACGAAAAAGCCAGTTATCCAAATGTGGGACTGCTTTCCTTTTTGCATCCTTGTGTTGATCTGCGTAAAGTGGTGCAGAATCTTCAGGCTGGCACGGAGGAGAAAAAAGCTCATGTTTTATTACTGAGCCTCACATTCATTGACAGAAATACCACACTGAACTGTCCAAGCTTCTGGTTTTCTCAATACTCTTTCACACTCAGATGCTGTGGTTTCTCCCCTCTGGAGATGTCACAGCAGATCATCTGCTGTCTCCTCAACACATCTCCTGACTTCTCTAATGTTTCAAAAGTTCTTTTATAGCCCAGGGCTCAATGGCACTTTATTGCCACAGTTGGAATAAACACACACACATCTATTCATCCATTAATATTCTATGTGAATCTATCTATCTATCTATCTATCTATCTATCTATCTATCTATCTATCTATCTATCCATCCATCCATCCATCTATCTATCTAGCTGTAATAAGCCTCACCTACTATCCACTTTATTTTGAAAGAAAATGACATATATCAATACTGTATATCTGTCTATATACAGTATATACTGTATATACAGTATCTATCTATCTGTATATGCAGTATATATATATACATACATACATACATATATACAGTACATACATACACACATATATAATATATACATATACATTTGTAACTTTGCACAACTTTTATAACCTCCAGTGGGTTCACCACCCACAGGAAGACTCACAGTATGGTGTGCAGTGTGATTTGGGCAGCAGTCGTGGAGACTGCTGCCCCTGTGTCGCGGCGAGGGATAACAGAATGAAGATGAATAAATGAAATGAATATGAAAATGTATATTTTGTTTAGATTTGATACACTAATCGTATTGATATTATATGAATTTATATGTGCACATCCATCCATCCATTTTCATCCGCTTATCTGTTATCGGGTCGCTGGGGCTGCAGTCTCCACAACTGCCACCCAAATCACATTGCACTATAACGTAACTGCACAAGAGTGAGCTGCCCTAACAGGGATTCGAACTAGCACAGGAGGTGAACCCTTGAAGTTCAGACCAAAGACAGAAACATTGACCCTTGGCCAAAGTGAAGGCCTACATCCATACACATAATATAAATTATGTATAAATATATATATAACCAATGTTGTATAGATGAGGATTGATAGATCCATATAAAATGACCTGAGCTACACGTATATAATGTTAAGGTTACGCGCATGCTCAGATGTTGTGAATAGTTTTTCTCCCCCCTTCTCCTCTCTCTCTCTCCCTCCTGTGGTCTGAGCCTCAGTTAAAGCATCTCAGTCTGTGAGTGGACAGACTTTGACGGACAGAAGCTACGGACTGGAGCAGACGTCTCCTCCTACATGAACGCGCAGGGAGGTGATCGCAGGTGTCTGTTCTGGTCGGGTTGTGTCCTTGGGGGGGGACGAGAGGAGAACTGAGGAGAGGAGGGGAAAGGAGAGGAGAGGAGAAGAGAGGAGAGGAGAGAAGAGGAGAGCAGATAGACGCTGCTGACTGCCGCAGGAGACACAAGAGTCAGAGGAGGAGGAGAGAGGAGGAGAGACACCGATGACCAGGAGGAGGTGATGGAGCGCGATATGGCGACGCTCGGTGAATGAGCTCAACCTGGTGAATGGTTAACGCGTATAAAGCAGGTGAGACAGCTGATGGACACACCGTCCATATATGTGTCTTATATTAAACATGTGTCTCGCACTGTGCGCTGTTTCAGTGACTGGTTGTTTATTGATTGCAACCCATTATGTAATAGAGGTCAGTACGAGCCGCCAGAGACGCGACTGGACTGCAGGTGCGCGACGTGGACCTGCGGGTGCGCGCATCCTTTGCGTTCAGTCCAGACTTTGTCCCGAATGGGTCACAGACGCGTCACTGGTAGAAGTGGACGCAGGCGGTCACATAGTACGAAAGACGATAGAATTAATGGTTTGTATGTGGTCGGACACATGACCAGCCCTGGTAACCTTGAGAATGAATGTCCCCTGACGTCTTCTCCACTCTCACTGTCTCTCCCCCCTCACACTCACATGGACAGGCGTTCCTTTAGCCCGGTGGTCCTCAACCCCCGGGTTGCGGACCGGCACCAGTCCATGGGTAAATTGATATCCAGCTGCAACAAATGGAATTCATGACATGATTATGTTTTATGTATAATCTGATTCATAATGATTTATGTTTTAGAATGCATGTCAAGATGCTAACTTTAGTCATGTGTCTGACAGTAAATAAAAAAAAACTTGTGCTTGCTAACCACAGCTCACAAAGAAAACAAACATTTCTTTGTGATGGTTAAAAGAGCCAATGAGGAGGCAGGAGGAGAGCCTAAGAGACAAGGAAAACTAGTTTTGACAATTATTTCACTAATATATTGATTTTCTTCACATGCACAAAGCCTGCGTTGCATACAACACAGCAAATAGGTCTTAGGACAATGAAGCCTTCAAATAAAGTGAAGAATATAATATATTTATTAAATAACAGTTTTTACATCAGTCGTTACATTGTATTAAAGGCTGGTCCATGAAAAAAACTTTTCAGACATTTAACTTGGTCATTTAACCCAAATCACACTGCCCCTTACCCTCACTATGACTGCAATGTTATTGCTGACACCAAAAAGTTAGCCCAACTGAATTCCCAAGATCTTCAGGGAAATTTGTTTCCTTCCCAGTATGACCGCCAAGGCAATATGCCCAAAAAGTCATCATTTCCAAAGAGTTTAACAAGAACCTTACCCATAAGGTGGCAGGTTAGGTTCTGCATATCATCAAATTAATTGTGAAACAGTGCAAGATTCCATAAAACATTTCTTTTAGAAGTGCCTTTTAACATTTAATCACAATGATACACATATTGTCTCTGAAACCACACAGAGTGGAATAAGAATCAACTACAACTTCATTCATTCATTCAGAGGCAGCACAAACAAATATGTCAATATGCACAATCAAATCAATTATTCAATTATTAATCAAATTAATAAGATTGGACACAAGGTGGCTGGTGTTTATGCCTTACAATGAGAATGTCAGTGGTTCAATCCCAAGTAACTGGTGCTCTCCCAGAGTTTTCTAGGAACATTGTGGGATTTTCTGTAAATAATTTTAAAAATGATGTTGATGAGGATGCTAATTGTTCACTCCCAATGTAAGGGGACGGCTGTTCATTATGTGTCATGTGACAGACTGCAGAGCTGTCTGGGTGCTGGGATTGGCCCCTGACTCTGAAAAGACTTAAGCTGTAGACAGAGACATTTTCTCTCTGAAAACAGTCGACACAAACAAACTCTTGAAGCTTTTGTAAACCAGGTAATATTACGGTCGACTCGCTCTGCGCCAGTGAATGAATTAGTAAAGCTGTCATTCATTATAGTGGGAATGAAAGATTGCATTAGAGCTGAAGTGAAGCAGGTCGTTGGAAGATGTTAATAATAAATGGACTGAGCTGTGAGGACTTTCTGTTTCATTGACCTCAGTCTGATCATTCCTACGGGTTCCTGTGTTGGAGACTTTGGATTTGGAGCCGGAGACATAAAAGCAGCAACAGCAGCAGCAGCAGCAGCAGCAGCTGTAGCAGCAGCAATGCAGAGGCAGTCTGCATGCACCCCTAGAGTGAATTCTACCATTTGATATCAGATACATATAACAATCCATTTAGTTTTTTTTCCCATCAGGTTTGTATTTGGTTTCAGCTCATATTCCATGAGATCCTTCTCAGTGTTTTCCCTTTAATCGATGCGTCAGCTCAAGCATTTAAATTGTCTGCCTTAGAAGATTGTGAGATTTATTTTTTTTTCCCCAATCATGAGTTTCAATTAAGTCCTTTGAATATGTGCGACTTTTCATGATTTCATATGGGTCACATTTGAAGATGGCATATGGACTGGGAGTTATGTGGGTTAGGACACTGCCATGTTCAGAAGCACCTCAGTGGCAACTCCATGGATTCAAACCTGAAGCCTTGCGAACTCAAGTCTGCTTCCTTAACCGCTGGAACACCACAGCTGCCCCTAAAATAATGTTGAACATTGAATATGTAATTTAAGACAGTCAATTGTCTGTCTCACCAATAAGCGTAAATTACAGTCAGTAATCATGTTAAGCCTTTTAAAGAGGTATTTATATATTGCATGTTGCATTGCATTTGCAATTATATTTTGAGTACATCAGGAGGCAGTCTTCATATTGACTCTAGCTAATCTAGTAGGGACAAGGATGGACAGGATTCCGGAATTAGGTGATTGGAGGGACGACGACAGGGAGGTTTGGAGAAAAAGCAAGAGAAGCCAGACTGAGATTGAGTTTGGACCTGTTCAGATGAGGGACAGTGGATACATTGGTAGAAGAATGATCCTAGAGATGGAGCTACCAGGTAGGAGACAAAGAGGAGATTGATGGATGCAGGGAGGTGGTAGTGGTGGTAGTAGAAGATACAGAGGACGGGATGAGATGGAAAACTCCTGCAATCCCTGAAAAAGGACCCTGATAGGTCTTAATAAAAAAAAGACAGTCACAATAGTTGGTAATGTACAGTATTAAAAAAAGATTTTCTTCTAAGAGTATTCTTGAAGTATTTCTCTGAATATGACACACAGGATAAAGCAGCACAGTTGACTCCCAGTGATAAAAACAGGTCATAGAATCAGTCAGTGTCAGTGTGTTTCATAATTGAAGAGCACTTCCATTCCACCAGGAAGCAGCAGCTGCAGTCAGCCCTCGCACCCTGACCCTCAGTGATGCTGTAATTTGCAGTAATGGCCATGAAAGTGTGAGCACTCAACATGTGTGGTGAGAAGACAACATATTGAGCTGCGTCAGATCGTTCAGTGTATAATCAGATGGCAGTTATTTATTTTTTTCTTTTTAGAGCCTCGAGTGACGCAATTCTGTTTTTTCTACTTGATATTTTTCAAGCCCAGAAGTGATAAATGTTCTGTGTGAATGAATGCAATTTAGATTTTGCCGTCTCCGTTTCTTACATTAAAACCGTGTGCACGGCTGCTTTACAGCTGTATTGGATTTTGTCAGGATTTCTGTGTGCAGATGGAGGTTTTTTATTTGCCTTAATTATGACAAAAAAAACAACTATCACCTTGTTGTTATTCCTTCCTTTAAATCAACATTTTTTTGCGCCACAAACCGGTTAAATGTCTACTATTTTAATTAAATTTTACCCCTAATTACATTGAATTTCCGGTGTTCTGAAATATTTTCCTATAAAATCTTCCTACCCGAATTAACTGTGCAATTGCACAACAAGGATTTCTCAAGTGCACATAACCTATAGCTTTCTGCTTCCGGACCGGCATACAATGTTAGAATCTTGTTTGACTCTGCATGTATTATTGTTGTCGTCACTGAGAAAATATTCCCTAACTAAATTTTAAAAGTTTTATTATTGATGGAATCCTAGCCATTCTATTGTTCAGTTCTTTTGTTGATATGGGTATGAATCAAGTGTTAATAATAGCCAGATGGGGCCAAAAGGAAACATTATTTCTCTGCGGCCCGGCACCAATTCACCCACGGACCAGAACCGGTCCCTGGCCCAGAGGTTGAAGACCACTACTTCAAATGATTGATTTATTGATTTTTCTGAAAATCTAAAGTCCATAGAAGTAAACACAGGGAAGGGCATCGACGAAATGTGACACTGACGTGAAGTCAGTGTAAAAGCAGTGATGGGATACAGACCTATTTATATCACAGACGTCCTATGATGCTCTCCAACATGGAGAAAGACGATACAGCATCGGAGTCTAACAATCTTGAAATTATACGCTTGTTTCTGGTTTCGTTTCTGTTTAAAGCAAATTGCAAAAAGTTTCCATTTTTATTTTTGTTCCCCGAACATGTTCGAAGCCCTGATTATGATATATTTGTTTAGCACAAAAACTGTTTTAATATATTTTTACATTGTTGTATTTGACAGACACTGCATGTTGACAATAACAAGAGAGACATTTATTTTTATTGTCTATAACGTTTGTTGAAAACCTATTTTCTCACCACTTGAAATCGCCTCTCGTCCCTGCAGCGGTGTTTTACTATCTGAAATACAGCAGTGTGATCTGCACAGCGCCAGAACAGCCGTAATGTTCTGCTGCAGAGAGAGGGAACATGACTTCATAGCATACAGATGCTCAGGTGGCTGTGGAGTGAGACTTATGGGTTTTAGACCTGGAGAAAAAAAGGGATTTTGGAGAGGCTGTCAGGGAGGAGGAGGTGGAGGAGGAGGAGGAAGAGGCAGAAAAGAGGTTTGAAAAAAGTCATTAACACAGAAAACCAAAGGTGCAATAAGCGCATTTCTGTTAAAAATCAATTATTGAAATGATCCTGTAGTGGAAGAGCTATATCAGAGAGGATGCTGCAGCTTACTGTGTGTTTGTATCACTGGTAAAACTCATTAGTGTCCTCCTCTGTGTCCTGCACCATCCCAGGAGACACAAGAGGGAGAAAAATGTACTGGTGATCTGCTGTCAGAACATCTGCACAACTCTGGTATAACACAGTCAAAGAAGAAAAACACAGTTACCTGGTCTGAAAAATCAGTTTAAGTTCGACCAAGTTCTCAAGTTACTTTAAGGCTATTTCAGTGTTGAGTTAAGAAAGTTCAATCTATCTACTCTGAGCCAGGTAATTTGTTCTAATCGTGGCAGCCATATGCTGCTCACACTGTACGAGTAAATCTCAGATTTCACGAGTCACGACTTGAGTGACATTGTACGATCTGGTGATTGGGTGTGGTTGGACTGCTGATCATAGGCGTAGCCACAGGTGGGCCTGAGCCCACCCACTTGTCAGTCAGGCCCACCCCATCCAATGAGAGGGCTGCTCAAACTTGGCCATAATACTTTGGGTTTGGCCCACGCCTTTTTCAGGGCCCACCCATTTTAAGGGGTCTGGCCACGCCCCTGGTGCTGATGCTGTACAATCAAACACGACTGACATCTGACTCCTGTAGCCAGAACTGCTTTGGATCCAAGTGAATGTAATGTGAATGTAGCTTAATGAAATATAATGTAATGCAGATAAAGACGAGAAGGAGGAAGATGTTTTTGGATTTTGTGAAGAAAAATTCACAGGGATGCTCACAGTGACACAATGAGAATAATGCTCAGCAAACAAAAACTCATTTCTCTGACAATTTGTTCCATTCTGTGCCAAACACGTAAAAGAAAAGGTGTTGACGACAATGTGAATGGACAAGGAAATGTCTTGAGGGACGTGGTCAGTCTCTATTGCCGTGCTGCTCCCTGTCGTTGACTTGTTTTCTCCTCCTAGGAGGAATAGTGAGGTAGTCGGGAGGTAAGAATCGCTGTGTATACCAGACGACTTGAGTCGCACGTCTCAAGACAACAACTGGACCCAAGTGACGATCCTCACACAACTGAAAAAGTCGCAAAGTTTACGCTGGCCTTCACACACGGTTCACCCTCGATTATTTGTCAGTGAGGATCGTAGAAGTGGAAAAGAGGAACAACCATTCACACTTTAATTAAGATTGGAATGCAAATCAGGAAGTTATGTAATGCTAACCTTTTTACTGTGGGACAGGAACATAAACCACTTCTCCACGTTTGGCACCGAATTTACCTTAAGCAATGAAATCCGACATTAAATTATTCACCTTCATTCTTTACAGTTTTACCAATGATTACTTTACAACTACAGAAAATAATCCACAAAGCCTAAATAAGTGGTTGTTACGTAGCTTATCACATGTTTTAATGGCGCAGTCACATGATCTCCGCATAAGAAAAAAGTGCAGGCAAGCAGAGCAGGTGTGAAAGGCTGAACTGCAGATGATGAATTCCTCATCTATCAGCCTTTCTACACTGTACTGAACTAACCTTGGACTAAACGACAAAAAAGTCCTGCAGTACAGGATAAAATGGTGAAATTAAAGATCAAATAAAGATTAAATTTCTTTTTTTTGTCACTGTGACATTGTGATTCACACCACAGCACACAACGAAATCATCAAAGTGAGCTTTTAAGCTCCCGGGGAGCAGTGTGTAGGGACGATACCATGCTCAGTGGACCTCAGCAGTAACTTGGCGGTAAGGGGATTCAAAGCGGGGACCTTGCGGACCCAAGTCCGCTTCCTTAACCACTAGGCCACCACTGCCACCATTGAAAAACATTGACCAGAAATGCTTTTATCCTTTTAAGCTATAAGGGGAATTGAAAATTGCCGTGTGGTTAAGGAAATGGCCTTGGATCCCCAAGGTTTCAGGTTCCAATCCACCAGCAACCATGTTGTCACTGAGGTGCTCTGATCATAGCAACATCCTAACCTAGATAACTCCCAGTGGGCTCACCACCCACTGGACTGCTCACAGTATGGTGTTGTGTGATTTGGATGCTGGTCCTGGAGACTTTGCCCTGGTAATGGAAAGACCGATGAAGATTAATGAGTTTAGGAAAGATTGATGTCCTGGATTAAGATGCCACATCCGGCCACATCCGGCCCTCGGGCCATAGTTTGCCAAATTCTGGACTAGCCAAAAATAAAAGAAGTGTCTGAAACAAAGCTCTGTCTGTTGCACCTCCCTCTGAACTTGTTGCCCTTTGTCTTCCCAGGTGTCTGCCTACTGTAAAGTTTCAGAAATGGAGTCCACTCATCTGCTGGGCAGCTCTAAGAAGAGGGTGAAGATCCACCCTCACACTGTCACAGCCAAGTATGCCACACACACACCCTACTCCCCTCAGCCTGGAATCCACACACACTTCCCTCAACCTGGGGACGAGGGCTACGATGACGCTCCTTCTTTCGAGGACTTTGGCTCTTTCTTGGAGGAGACGTCCGACAAGAAACAGCTGACAGAAGGCAAGAAGTGGCCCCTGACTCTGTTTGGCTCCAGAGAAAAAGACAAGGACAGAGCTCAGAAACCTCCGGCTGGTGCTGCAGCGGCGGAGGGGAGTGAAGCTAAAGGAGCCAAAGGTCCTGGTAAAGGGGTTGGGGAGCAGCTGGCCAGTTTTGGGGAGGCGTCTGTGTCTGCCTCTCGCCTCACCTGGGTTGGTCTACTGGGTGCTGCACTGGCTCATGGCTGTTTGATCGTTCTAACCCGACTGGCTTCCGAGCGCTTCAGCCTAGGTCACCTGTTTCTACTCCTCGTTCGCTCCATCGTCCAACTCTTGTCTGTGGCAGTGCCGCTGCACAGAGGTGAGAATCCTTTTGGACCGCAGGGCTACCGTCTACGTCTGTTCTGCTACGGCGTCGCCTACTCCCTGTCCCTCTGCTGCGCCTACTCTTCGTTAACTTTTGTTTCCCCGGGAGATGCAACCACAACCTGGCGCCTGGCAACCACCGTACTGTCAGCCACTCTGGCATTCCTCCTCCTGGAGGAGAGGCTTGGATTGGCTGATGGCATCACCTTAGCGGCAGGACTGTGTGGTTTGGGGTTGGTGCTGCTTCCAGACGAGGATGAGACCAACGTAGATTCACCAACCGACCCTGTGGCTTTCTGGAGAGGGGCTTTCGGCTGGTCTCTGTCAGCTGTTGCAGGCCTGTGGATGGCGCTGGCACTGGTTGGGTATCGGTCTCTGAAAGAGAGGGTGGGAGTCGGAACGGCTTTGTTCACAATAAGCTGGACGGGCTGTCTGCTCACTCCTGCCTCTCTGGCTCTCCTCCAGGAGGGCTGGTCCTGGCCCATGACTGCTCCAGCCTGGGCTCTGGTGCTGGGCCTTGTCGCCTGCTCGGTCGCAGCCTTCTTGGGGATGACTCACGCCCTGACTCGACTCCACCCTGCTCTGGTATCTGCCTCCCAGAGTCTGGAGATACCTGTTGCCATGGCAGTGCATCTGGCGGTGCTGCCTTCCCTCCCCACTGCACCTGAGGTGGTCGGGAATGTGATGGTTCTACTAAGTGTGGTGTGGCTGGTGGCCATGAAGCTGCTCCCCTCCAGAGGCGGTGGGCGGCGCCAGAGGGAAGAATACGAAGAGATTCTGGACTCGCCCATTAAATAAACACTTTCAGTTTTTGGCTCCTAGCGTATCAATTTTTTCCCACTCTTGCTAACCCCCTCCACCATGAAATCGGTTGCTCTTTACACAGGAGACTGCTAAACCATGTTTGGAGCTTCATCTATTTTGTATTGTCGCCTATGCTTCGGGGGAAAGTGCCAATGTTGTGTCGTCTGTTCTGGTGACGTTGTGACGTGACATTAAAATCTATCTGATGAACACTGTGCATTCCTGACACCCCTTATAATCAACCATCCCACCATTTGAAGTGTGTGTCTGTGTGTGTGTGTGTGTGTGTGTGCTGTAGCAACATTTCACAAGATGTAATAAAGCTCACTGTTAGCAGCCAGCTGAGGTTTGGCCAATGGTTTGGCTGCTGTTAAGATAAGTGGAGGAAGATTAATGGGGGACAAGGGATGAAGAGGGTGGAGGAGAGGTAGAGAGTAGAATATCAATAGAATTCTCCAACTTTACTGATACGTTAGATTGTGGGGATTGTGTCCGCAGATGTACTTTTGTAAAACTAGGTAAGATATCAGGGCTTGGGTGCCTATCCTCCATTCATCCATCTTCACCTGGTTATCTATTACCAGAAGTCGGGGGAAGCAGTCTCCAAGACTGCCGCCCAAATCACATTGCACCGCATTGTATCATACAGGTGGTGAGGCCACTGGAGGCCAACTGCCCTTACCAGGGTTTTGAACTTCCCCAGAAGGTGAACCCTGGAGTTTCACATGGGGCTGTTTTATTTCACCAGAGATTAGCTCAAATTTTACTTTGACAAGACAAAGTAAAGACAAGAGAAAGCAAAGCACCACCTCCACTCACATTACTTCCAGTGGGCAACCACCCACAGGATGGTGCAGTGTGATTTGGATGATAGTCCTGCCACTGAGACCCAGTAACAGATAAGATGAATGAAGATGAATGAATGAACGAAGACAAGTGAAAGTTACAGGGTTGATACACATACATATTAGAAGAATCTTTATAACTCCTTATATATGTTTTTTTTTAGCTCCAGGAGGCAGAGAGAATTATTACGAAACGAAAACAAAATGTAACCTCTGGAATTAGTCTATTACCATTACAAAATAAACAGTGCACAACCCGGGCAACAGTACATGGGTACAATGCCATGCTCAAGGCACCTTAGTGCCGACTTGGCAGCTGGTGGATGCGAACCTGAAACCCTCTGGACCCAAGTCTGGTTTTTTAACCACTAGTCCACCACTGCCACCACTGGACACTATTATAGCTTTGAGAACAAATAAATCAGGTAAAGAAGTAAAAGATATATTGTCCTATAAGGAATGGTTGTTGCTTCACTGATTTTACAGCCGAAACCTAAGGTGTAGGAAATCATTACCCAGTGGATCTTGAACGAGGGACAAAAAAAAAGAGACAAAGTGATGCAGTGGCAGTAAACCTAACCAATGTATCGGCTTCTCGTTGCCTGGGAGGCTGGGTGATGAAGAACGTCTGTTCTAAATTTGGAGGTTAGTCATTGTTTCTAATAACTACCTGTGTGACACAGTGACACTTGCGTTGTCCTTCCTACACCCACCACCCTCTGCCTTCATCACTAGTCTTTTCTCTTCCTTCTTTCCTCATAATAGATTGGACACTATTGTAGTGGCTCAAGGAAATAAACTTAGCGTCCAAAATAGGTCCCTACATCTCCCATAGTGCAGGACAATGCCATGAAAAAGTGTCTGACTCTCTTCCTGATTTCGGTGTTTCTTATATATTTAATGCACACAAAGGTTTGCAGGGAAAAGGCAGAAAGAAAATGATAATGTAAATTAACAGTATAACTTGGACAAGACGAAGAGGACAGCCAAGGAAGAGATTTATGGATGCAGTAAGGTAGGACATGGAGGTAGTTGGAGAAGATACAGAGGACAGGGTGAGATAAGACATGTTGACTCGCTGTGGCAACCCATGAAAAAGGGACAAGCTGTCAGGAGAAGAAAAAGACAAGTTGGACAAGTCTGGTGGGCCAAATTAAAAAGCCAAATGGACCGCATCTGGCCCCCGAGCCTTAGCTTGCTCTATGATATGTTTATATCCTATGTGAAAAAAAATATTGCCCGTTGTTAAATCACAAATTAGTTCTGACTAGTTTTGAGAGTTAAATTTTATAGGCCACACCCAAAATATTTACCAAAAAAATCACTTAAACAGAATCAGACAAAGTTAAGTCGACTACAAGTTCCAAAGAACAAACATAGAGGGCACTCTATGCGGTGGTGGCATTGGAATGTCAGGTGATTCAAATTCTTCACCTATAAACAGCTTTCAATGTATCCCAAAGTGTACCACGAAATCTAGAGGACGACTGATATACTATACACCAGTCAAGTAATACATCCCATCATGCATTGCACTCATGACCATATGGCGTTGAGAGGAGCAGCAACGTCTGTCAGTCCATTTTAATTGTGCGACAGCAGTGATATAATTAATTGCCTGCTGGGGTAGTTTCTAGAACCGTCTTTCATTTAGCTGGTGAGTCCACAGAGAGTGGACACCAAAGTGGAGCAGGTGGAGCCAGAAGAAGAAGACGGTTATGGGTCATTACTGCTGCCTTGTTAGCTGTGACATTTGACGGAAAAGGTTGAGAAACAAAATCATAGAGAAGAAGAGAATAAGAGTCAGAGAACTCCACTTACACTCACACCTGTTAATAGTTACTGCGTTTTCTCTACAAAACTACAGCAATAACAAGGTTAGAGGTTTGATTCCAGCCAGGAACAGATGTGACACTTTCAAAATAAAACCTTGAAAAAAAATAGAAATGCAGTTTAAGGAATGAAGGAAGAAAGGAAGGAAGGAAAGCAATCTCCTTGTCATTGGGGTATTGTGATCCACACCACTGCACAAGAGGAAATGTGACCTGTGCATTTAAGCCATCTTTGAGAGGGGATTGTGATAGGCTCAGTGGCAACCAGGCAGATGTGAGACTCTAACATGAAAACCTTCCAGTCCCAAGTCCGCTTCTCTACCTGGCCCTGGAGGATGATTTTAGCTCACCGGACAAATAGACTTTTCCCTTGTAAGAACTATACCAGAGTTGTAAATGGATGGATGTAACTTCCTCTGAAAACAACCAGATAAATAGGTTTTTAAATCAGTTGCATCTACTCCTCAATGAACCATCAATCCAGATGTTGGGATTGGGATAAAACTTCAATAGTAAATTAAACTATTTGGAAATGTTGTACTTCTGCCTCATACATCAGCACTGTCCAAAGACAGCATGTCTCCTCTGGTCCTGCTTTGACAGTGAGGAGCCGTCAGGGACATTATTCAGAATTACCCCTCACGCACACTAGTCTTTCAAATGCTCTCACACATACAACTGAAACAATATTTGCTCACATACGGCGCCACCTTTCATCTGACCCAGAGATTTGCAGAGTTATTTGGCAGCACAACCTCGTCTACATCCCAACCTGGCTGTAACCCCCCCGAACTCCCCACACCTCCAGGGGAAAAAAAATTTAACAGGTTTTCTTGTAAACATTGCACAGGTTAATGAGAAGACACATAAATATATATATAGCCTGAATATATTTATTAATTAAAATATCATAGTTCACTTTATTTACACATTTTTAAAGCAGAAAAAAAACATTAAATCACTTAAAAACATTCCAAACAGCCTTCACATTTTTAACTCCCACTCCCTCTAGTGGCAACTTATGTGCTCAGATGGGTGCACAAGCTACACTTAGGGAATCCTCGCTCCAACCTCCAACTATAACAAATAAATGCCTGGTCTTGTTTTCATACCGACCTCAAATCAGACTTATTCCTTAAACCAGTGATGTCAAACTCATTTTTTACTGGGGGGCCACGTCAACAATATCATTTTCTTGGATCGCTGGTCGTAAATTGAAGACTATAGATATTAGCTACTCCAAAACAAACTGCAGGTCAATAATATTTATTTACCTACCTAATAGTATTTATTGCTGTGTAATAAAACCATTTGAATGTATCGAGTTAAGAAACTCTGTTGACATTGTAAAATGCTTTGTAAGCTCCAGCAGGCCACACAAAACAACTTCACGGCCCATATTTGGCCCCCAGGCCTCGAGTTTGACACATATGCACTAAATCAAACTACATCTGGGAAAAAAAAACACTGACATGCAACTTTTTGTGTACATAGAACACTACAGCGGAGACCACACTATCCTTTGTTTTCTATTTGTCTAGTTTTTCCCACCACAGAAAACCAGCAGTTATTATTGATCACACTGGTTCATAACAATAGTGTGTGTGTGTGTGTGTGTGTGAGTGTGTGTGCACCAGATAGGACCAGCCTGGCAGGGTTCCATAAATCATTAACACCTGCAGCATCATTAACTGTTGCCCCTAAGCTAACAGACGTTCTAAGTGGTTAATGAGGCGAGCTAATGAGGACGAAGACCTGTCCAGCACAGAACGCACTTCAAAACTCCTCATCTTTAAGGGTATTTGCAGACACCACCTCCACACACTCTGAGACAGCTGAATAAATTAGACAAAACATGGGAACCGATTTAAACGGCTTTAAATGTCTGCACATGTACAGCAGGAAACAGGAAATGAGAAAGTAGCCGAGGCCGAGGGCAAAACGGTCCAGAAATAAACAGGAAAGTCAGGACAGGAGCCTTTCATGCTCATGGAAAACTTGTATGACATTTGCAAAAGGTTTTGCAAATGAAATATACAAAAATGTTTCCCCCCAGGCTCCTGTAGCACATAAGTTGGGATTAGAGCATAATAACAACATAAAAAAACAAAAGAAAAAGAAGAACATATATACGGAAATGAATCAAATCATTAAAAACCGAAATATTTGTTTAAAAATATCAATTTATAATGTTAGAATTATAACATATACTATCTGTGTCTTTGTGAAAAGTGTAAAATAAGCAAAGAAAAAAAAGAAATTCCAGACACAACCCGTTGCACTGTTATATCTCAATATTCTTTAAACAAAAAAAAAAGAATTTAAAACACACTCAGTAAAAATCTATAAAATAACCAATTTTCTCAGCTTTACTGCTTAGTTATTGGTTAGTAAAATGTCTGGCCAACATCGTCTTTAGCCAAGATACAGTAAAGAAAATATTATATATATATATATATATATATCTGTCAAAAGACAGAAAAAGTGTGGCCCAAAGTTATCAAAACATAGTATTAACCAAAATTTGACGGTTTCGAATTTTCTCAGTGATGGACGACAGTAAGTTTAGCCTGTAAACATACTGTCGTCCATCGACTGTCGAGCAGCTTCAGCTCTATTTTCTATTTATTTTATAAACTTGTAATTTGTGCGTTTCTGTTCAGTTTTAAAATCTCACATTTTCATACAAAAGCCTCTTTTGAAAGGGATTTTAAATTAATTCTGTGCAAAGTCGGCCTGGCTGCAGTTTTCCCGGAGCCCTTCATCATCCATCATCCTCTTCCTCTTCTTCTGGGTTTGTTCATGTGTCTCTCCCGTTCTTCCTCAGCGTTTCCACCTGCTTCATCACGCTGCTCAGCTGCGTCTGAACCCTCTGAAGCTCTGCGGTGATGGCAGCCATGCTTTTTTCCATGTCAAAATGTGACATCCCTTCCTGTCCAGGTGTGGACGACTTCAGACCCCCCACGGTGAAGGGAGGTCTAGATGGTCCGGGTCTGGGTGTGGGCTGTTGCCTTGTGTCTGAAAGAGAACTTGAAGCCACCTCCAGCCTCTTCAGCCTGGTGTTCTCCTCACGGCTGCTCTGCAGCAGCTTCTGCAGGGTGCCGTTCAGCCTCCTCTCCCTTTCTACCTCCGACTTCCTCAGCTCCGCCACGGCTCGCTGCAGCTCGGCGCTCACCTGCTCGCCCTGGGTTCTGCACGCTGACTCCATGCTGGGGACGCACTGCTTGCAGTTCCCCTTGGACAGCTTCTCCACCTGAGACTTGATGGAGCCCATTCCACCAGTGCAGGTCTCCAGAGAGTCCAGCAGCATGTTCTGCCTCATGTGAGAGTTCTCCAGGGCAATGAAGAGCTTGTCCCAACGGGTGAGGTCTCCATTCTCACATGGTGGAGTCTGAGACTCCTCTGTGGAAGACAAACACAGATTCATCACATTTTTCGACACATAAGACACAGACAAATAAATTAGAATCAGAGAAATTGATAATATATTCAACAGAAAACAATTACTAAACACTTTCACGTAGTTTAGAAATTATGAATGAAATAACAGAAAAAACCTGCAGATTTTGAAATTGCACAACTTCCTGTTTTGACTCAGATGTGAGTTAGTTCTCTAAAATACCCACTTTTCAAGTCACAACTGTTTTTCTCAATTTTTCCCTTTTTTTTCTTGTTTTTTTTAAGTACTTCATATTTTTTGTATTCTTACAAATACATTATACTTTTAGAAAAAAAAGTGAATTTATATTTACATATTTTTCTCTCAGTGAGCATATTTTATCATATTTTTAACAAGTCACAAAGTCAACAAGCCAATAGCACAGAATAGTTCTTTATTGTTAATGGAACTACCGTACCTGATTGCATAAACAATAGTAGGCCGAGGATGTAGCCTTGCAGGACACTTTTCTCAAAAATCTCAAAATATTGATACATCTTTTACATACGTAGTTCCGCTCAAACTACTCCAGTCAGAAACAGATATTTGGGTTCAGTTGTTGGGATTGTTTAGTGCCACAGGGCTTTGTTCTTGGGACACTTTTCTTTTCTTTTTTTTTTGGTAAACACTATATTTTACTCTCAAGCTTTCATTGAGTTACGTTAAACCAGGTGTGGAATTTGTAGCTCTCATTCACACAATGAACCATCTGTTCAAACAAACAGGAAACCAGGAGACAAAAAGGACAGATAAATAAAACTCACCCTTTGGCTGGAATGGAGGAATTTCGTTCTCGTAGTATTCCCCGTAGCTGTCGTCATACTGGAGCACATTCAAACTCAAGGATGTGACCACAAAGCCCAGCAAACACAGCACATGGCAGGAAGGGAACATGTACATGATGAAGCTCTGACTGAACTCCGGCTGAGAGAATATCAGGAAACCAGCTGCTGAAGTCCACACTTATTCACTGAGTTTACCTTAAGATTCTCACTCTGTGCCAAGAGTGCGGTGTCTGCTGACTTATAAACCCTGAAGAGGAGAGAAGAAGGAGGGATGAAGTTTGGGAGGGTGGGACCCATGTGGGGGTGCTGTTTCAAGGGTGGGTGACTAATGCTCGGGTGGAGGTAAATACGTGTCGTAAGTCAAAGCGTGTGGGGAGAAAGAAACAGACAAATATTTGAATGTACTTTTGTAGAAAGTCCATAAAAAGAAGAATTTCTACCTCAAATATTGCCCCAATGACAAAGTATTCACAAAATAGACTTTTTAGTCTTATGTTAAGTTTATGTTAACTCAGTTTTTTTTAACTCAGAAAAACTTTGAGGTTTTACAAAGAGCAGAGACTGTAGAGCAGACCTGGGCAAACTAAGGCCCGGGGGCCAAATGCGGCCCGCCACACATGTCCAAATTATACTTTTAATTTATGTCATCATTATCCTTCTACCTTTTCCCTGCAAAGCCAGCATTTTCCCCAATAGATGGTCTAAAGAGGCTTAAAACATTTTGCCTTCATTCAATACTTTACTCATTATTCATCCTAGTTTATGGAAATACTCAATCTTTCTGATCCTGTCCTGGCCCTTGACTCAAATTTTAGTACCACCTGTGGCCCGCGAGACAAAATAATTGCCCAGGCCTGCTGTAGAGATTGTCCAGGAGTTCAATTTGGTGCTTGAAGTCTTTTAAAGACAATAAAAATATACATTACCCCAATAAAATGTCAAAATACATTTATCTGACAAATTAATTTCTTTCATTATAGAAATGACATCATTGCTCTGACCTTCATTTTCATCATCAACCACATCAGTGTTTTCACAGGAGACATCAATCCGCACGTCCCGTCTGTCTAACTGATGAGTCACAGTCACTCCCTGCTCTGTGGATCCACAGATTCCCCTCAAACTGAATAAAAAATAAAAACATGGCCACACTGCTGAGTCAGGCTTCTATCTTTGGACTGCAATTACTATGTTGTCATGACTTATTTCGGTCGCCATAGCAACAAAGATTTTCTACACGGCTGCGATTCATCTTTTACGTTATGTCTCGTTCCTTTATTGATCTAAGAATCCAGTAAAGATGTGTTTGGACTCTTTATGAGGACGAATGACCTTCTTTTATGGACTAGGGTCTCTGGAGGACAGGTGTTGGGGTTAAACTACAAATCTAGGACGTGTCAATGTCAGAGGAAAAACCCTGACCTTAACTGTTCACACGGAGTGCCCGGGAGCAGGTGTCTCCATATCTGCTGCTGTCCACGCCTGGTGGTCTCTGTGTGGCAGATATAACTGCAGCGGTGGGACGCGGTGGGACTCAGTAGGGCAGGAGCTGACATCTTTATCACAGGAAAAGAAGGGAAGTGGACAGGAATTGATGAGAAGTGATGGAAACGGAATTTTGGGCAGTTGACACTGAAGGATTCATGTGTGGAAAGTGTTAATGTTGGGTGTTTTTCTACTGATACAAACATCAGCACTTACCTCAGAATGAAGGTTCATGAGAGGCTGGGACAGTGCAGTGTGATTTGGGTGGCAGTCGTGGAGAATGCTGCCCCGGCTGTAACTGATAAGTCAATGGAAATGGACGGATATGTCTCAGCAGTCTAGGACCGATGCAAACTACGGCATTTGGGCCAGATATGGCACGCCCAGCTTTTCAATCTGGCCTGCCAAAGTACCATATTTCCCAGACTATAACGTGCACTTCAAAATCTTTCATTTTCTCATCAATTGACAGCGTCCCTTATAATGTGGTGCATCTTATGTGTAGATTCTGGTGGCACTTAGAAATCTGTCAAAGTTTTTTCCAAAATGTCCAACTTTGGCAAGAAACAAAGCGGCATCGTTTCATGGACAGTCAGGGCCCTACCGCCTCCTTGTGGAGTAATACTGAACTATACAGCGTTTCCCCAGCATAAACTAATAGGTACAGGGTTAGATTGAGATGGTTTGGACATGTCCAGAGGAGGGACAGTGGTTATATTGGGAGAAGAATGCTAGACAT
>JAFBJS010057590.1:11252-23643 GCA_016785265.1 Paraplagusia blochii
GCTCCATCTCTAGGATCATTCTTCTACCAATGTATCCACTGTCCCTCCTCTGAACATGTCCAAACCATCTCAATCTGGCTTTTTTCAGCTTTGTCTCCAAACATTCCAGTCTGTGTTGTCCCTCTAATCACCTCATTCCTGATCCTGTCCATCCTTGTCTCTCCTAAAGAGAATCTCAGCCTCTTTAACTCCTCCACCTCCAGCTCTGCCTCTTGTCTTCTACTTATTTCTAGTGTCTCTAATCCATCCCTCCTAACTGGTCTCACAACCGTCCTGTAAACCTTTCCCTTCATCTTTTTTATCTAATCTTTTTAGCTCAATTGTCTTCTCTTTTGCATATGGTTGTACTATTGGCTGATTGACCATGGTCCTCTGTTCATCACTCTGATTTGCTCATGCATCATAGCACCACTCAGCTTCTCCCTATGTCTGTTGGACACTCCCCCGTTCACTTGCTCTACAACCTGTAATTTTTTTTTTTAATTCGTCTTGTATTTCCATTCCCCAACTCTGGTGCCATGTTATTGAGGGGGAGGTTCGGAAAAGCGTGAATATATACGGATATAATATAAATAGTGTTTTGCCTCTACATTTTGATTTTTCCCATTTTGCTTTAGGTTTTGCAAGGCAACTACTGTGATAAGAGAAGGATCACTGAAAAACCACAATAAGATAATTACTATATGAATTGAGTCCCTTATGTGCCATCAATAGTAACGATTTACAATTAGTCTATTATAATTAACCGACCCGCCTTGAGGGATGTGTGGTTTCTTATGGGAATCAAACCTTGGAATTGAGGCTACTGGTGTAAAATGTCGGTAATATGACGGTAATATCATTAGCAATATTATAGGCCGCAAATTATCACATATTTTAAACGAACAATGTTGGTTTTTTTTATTTTAATAATAAAAATGTGAATACAGAATAGCTCGGTTTAGGTTAATTTAAGGGTATCACACATGGGGTTCTGAAACATTCGTCACATATTTGGGGGGCAAACTATCTAATTGGTTGATATCGGTATTAGAAAGTCAAGTGTTAGGAGAATATTGGCATAGTCGGATAGTTTACATTGCACATCCCTGGGTAATACCAAACCTTGAAAATACTTACTTGATTAACCTGCAAAAAGTCCTAACATACTGTACTGTATATACAAGGTACAGGTCCCCATAAACATCTTTTTGCCAGAAAAAATGTCCCCACATGCACATCTATACACAAAAAGCACACACACACACACCAAAGGACAGAGAGTGAAATACACTAAAATGTCAATCCGAAGCTCAGGAAGTCGAAGACTAATCACACTTCTCTAACTCGTTGCATTGGCTTTTTCTTTGGATTGCCATAGCTAGTTGAGTAGATACGTGACCTGGGCTGAGTTGGGGAGATTACACACATGCACACACGTACACACACACACACACCCGTACACACACGGACACACACACACACACACACACTGACTAAGCGTTAGTAAAGAAGATAAACTCACTTTAACTGGTGGCAATATCCTTGTATCTCATCTGTGCAACACATCATAAACACATCACTCCGCTGCGTGTTTGTCACTTAACACGACTGCAGGTGGAGCTCACACCCCGGCCGTTCTGAGCATGAAATGGGCCGCAGTGGCGCATCGAGCTGACATTCAGTCTTCGAGCGTTTTGCTCGTCATCGTCCTGAAGAGCGGAGCGAAAATAACCCCGTCGCTACATTAAGAACGCGTCTCAAACAGGAGAAATCCGACAGCCTGCTCATCTGGTTTAATCTTACATTTGCATTTTTATCAAGGTCAGCCATTACAACGTCGGCCCATTACACAGCAGTGTAATGGAAAGAGAAGACAGAGTGAAACTAATAAAGTCATCTGGAAACATGTTATAAAAATGAACGATCCCACGGATCTCAGTTCTGGGATTATTTGCGACGGTGAACTTTGTGCCAGGTATCGCTAAACAATTTTGTCATTTTACGCCGTTGCCGTGCGTTCAAAGGTTACGCGCAAGGGCATTTGAAGTAATTATACAGTTTCTTTCCTGCAAGCTGATCAGAAAGTCCCGCACGTGACACTTTGACGCGTCAGAGTTTGCTGCTCTCAACGTGGTCACACGTTGACAGCAATTAACCTATATGTACAGTACAGACCGTCTCCACTCATTAACCTCCCAGTCTGTGGACGTGAATCTGAGCGTCAAATTTCTCCCGGTGCCGTGTCCCCCTTCAGTGAGATCAGTAATTGGCAAGTTGAAATTAACTGAAAATCATAAAAAAGATCATAGCGATTATTCATGTTTTTCCTACTGTTTCCAGATATGAAATGTAGGATTTTCTTTGTATCGAAATTTTTGTTTTGCAGAATCTGAAAGAATATAGTATATTTTTCTTGTTCTGTCCCCTTAGCCGTAAAAAAACAAAAAAAACAAATCCTGTCAGTGTAAAAAGTGTATATAATGGCAGGCTAGTATGTAGCGGGCTGATATAACCTCGCAGGCCACAAATAATCATATTGTGGACCAGATTGAGCCCCCGCCCCAGAGTTTGACTTTGATCAGAGAGGATACAAGGAACTGAATGCAGATCTACTTTAGATCTGCTCACAAAATACAATAAAATAAAATCAGTTTCTTAATTCACTTGTATCAAAAATAAAATTTTTCTTTCTTTCTTTTTTTTCAGTAACACTTCAGTAACTCTAAACACTCTTAAAGTTAATTAAGTAACTTGTTCTGACAGTAAAAAAATATTATTAGAAATCTTAAAAATATCTTTTTTTTGGCGGAGTTTGTTGTGATTGGGGAAGTGGAGTAAGTACCCGTAGACATCAGGAGGCCACTGAGGAGCTTTGAGCATAGCACCGTACCGACCCACCACTGGGCTGAGCACCCACAGGATGAGCAGTGTGATTTGGGTGGCAGTGGTGGAGACTGCTGCTCCTGGAACCCAACAACAGAGAGGATGAAAACCCAACAAAGGCCTGGGGCCTTCTGAAAATCGGACCAAAAACGGGGATGCGACCCACCAGTTGATAACCACTGCTTTAGATTATATACATGCACCTGTATGATCTAATTCAGTAGTTCCCAATTTTTTTCTGTTACGCCCCCCCTTGCAAGAAGAAAACAATTCACACCGCCTCCACCACCCACTCTCCGCCGCAACTATAGATAATAGCATTTGTCTATAAAATAGTTCTAGCTACACCTCTGCATAACATCGTATCCTTGTTAACATAAAGAAAACAAAAAGAAAGATGGACGTGCAATTACACTTTATTGTAGTACAGCGAAAAAAAACACGACCCCCTCAGCATCGCACCGCGCCCCTCCAGAGGGGCCCGCCCCACACTTTGAAAACCCCTGATCTAATGTAAATGTAAGTTTTGAGGATTAAAATGCTTTTATTCACCTCTGATGAAGTCACACTGACAGGGAACAGATGATCATAAAAATTTCATGAAATCTCATCCTCAATAATGAGTTTATTTTATTCTATATTTTTACGATTAACCTTTGCTTATTTATAATCCAAAAGACATCGTACGTAGACATAGTTTTTCACTTCAACACGAGGTGAAAAGCTGGTGAAATAAGAGCAGGAGAGGAGAGGAAGGTCAAACACCTGCCTCATCTCCACTTCACACAGACTAAATCATAAACCGGCGTAAAGGAAAAGTACAAAGTGTAGTAGTGGCAGAGCAGTACTGTATCTCACCACGCTGTAAACTGTACTTTATCTGTATGCTCCCCGTGAGGTTGTCCAGGTAATCCCGTAATCTACGTAGACGTTGACAATGATTTCAAGACTAATCCAAACAGTAAAATCATATACTGCGCCTGGACCAGTGTTTCGTCATTGTTTGCAGACAGCTGGCAGTAATACACCGGCACAGGGAGGGAAACCTGATTTGTGGCTCATAGGATGAATTTTAAAACATAAAATTGAATTGATTTCAGAAAGGAGAAGAGAAGTGCTTTATCAATCCCGTGAGGGAGATTCACTCCGAGGAACACTTCACCATTTTGTCGTCTCAGCGCCGGGACGTCATCTCTGTGAGCCTGTGAGTTAAATCAGTGCAACTGCAGTTACACTAAAGTACATTAAACAACTGGTTTTACTGTGAGATTTCCGTTTGATTCAGTATGCTGCATGTGGACTGGAGAATAGGTTTCCAAAAACCTGGGTCGCAGTCCATTACCGGTCCGTGGGTCAGTACATAATTTACGTTTATTGCGTTTGAATATTTGATTCAAAACTATGCATCAGTGCAGCAGAGGTGGCCTAGAAATTAAAGAAGCGTTCTTGGGTCTGCCCCACAGGGGGCTCTCTTTAGTCAGGACCAGATTAAAGCTATCTAAGGCCTTGGAATAATTTCCTGGATGAAGCATCATATTGTGCTACGATCACAGCAGCTGCACTGACAACGATTTTTTTTTTTTTTTTTATGACTGTGCATCAACATAAAGTGTGTGTGCCGTTCTGAAGTTTTTTCCTACCTATAATATTTTGCTACCCATAGCGTAAATTCATAACCAAATCTGAATTTTTCTCCTATCTATAATATTTTCATATTTCAAACAACCATAATATTTTCCTACCCTCTGTTTTACAGGTGGTAGCATATTTCTATAGATGTTAAACAACCATAATATCTTCCTACCCTCTGTTTTAAAGGTGGTAGATATAGATAATAAACATCTATAATATCTAAGACCTTTAAAAAAGGAGGTAAGTAGATTATGGGCATTTGAAGTAAAGTCAAATTAGTATAAGCAGAGTACTTCAAATAATTTTCACTTGACAGCAACCTGAGCCCTAGTGGTTAGACCCGAGGTTGCAGTGCTTTTAGCCAATTCTGTTAATATGGCCTTGTTTGTTGTGTGTTTTGGGTGCAGTTGTGGAGATGTGGTAATGGATCAGTGGAACATTATGAGTCAAATTTGATACGTGTCAACATGTTTGACTCAGTCACATGTCCACTATCCAGCTAGTGACATATTAACACATTATGGCTAAATTGAGATCTCAAATCTTAAATTTTAACTATAAAAAAAATCCTTGTAAAGTTTATTGCGTATAGAAGTGAGTCAAAGAAAAAGTCAAGAAAAGTATAAAAAAACTGCATATCAGAAATAGTGCCTTTTCTACAGACCAAGCTAATACCTAATATACAGTGAGAAGCTAGGTCAGGGGGGAAAAGTCTTACAAAACTATAATATTTGGTAAATATCATATTTTTTTTTATTTTATTTGCTTGCTTTTATTTTGGAAAACTTAAAGGACGCTCCGTGAAAAATTGTTAGATTAGAATGTCAAAACTGACCCATGGGTCAGAAGTTTGAAACACCTGCTGAAGAGAAATGTGATGAAAAATAAATGCATAAAAATAAACGACTTTGTTTGTTGAATTAGTTACTGCAAAAATGACGGAGTAGAAAATAATTAAAATCCTTCGGAGGAGTTGTTTGGCTTCAACAGACCAGAGGTGGATGAAGTCACCTCTAATAGAGGAGCTCACAGTGAACAGGCAGCACTGGCTCATAGGTCAAGGCAAATGCCAGGCAATAGAGAGTGATTCATGGCACATTTCACAATGCCCTCCGCCAGGTATCCTTGAATCCAGCGCTCCGATAATTACATTCCGAAGGTAAATTTGTTCCTGACTCTGAAATCTTCATCCATCGTCACATATTTGTTTAGAGGCGATAGGAAAATAATTGGTAGGTTCAGATTGTGGTTATAAGACAAGTGTCTTTAGCTTAAAAAGTTAACTCTCTGACTTTTCTTTAACAGCAACCATTGTTAAAACAATAAAAGATTCGCAATTTTTTTTCTTCTGTTTCAAAAAAAATATGGAAAGATCTCGACAGCGAGAAATTATCCGATACCTTGCTGATTTTAATAGTGTTTATAGCTTCTGAACCCTCATCTGATTAAATATTAATGCCAGTACACACTCAGTCATGTCTTATACAATATATATATATTATACAATCACTAGGGGGCACTGCTGAGCATCAACATAAAGTGGGTGCCGTTGTTCTAAAGTTTTTTTCTTACCTATAACATTTTATTAACTATAAGCGAAATTCATGACCAAATCTGAAGTTTTCTCCTACCATAATATTTTCCTACCCTCTCTTTTACAGGTGGTAGCATATTTCTATAGATGTTAAACAACCATAATATCTTGCTACCCTCTGGTTTAAAGGTGGTAGATTATTTTTTATAGATAATAAACACCTATTATATATATATAAGACGTTTAAAAGAGAAGGTAAGTAGATTCTGGGCGTTTGAAGTAAAGTCAAATTAGTATAAGTAGAGTACTTTTTAATAATTTTAGTCACTTGACAGCAACCTGAGCCCCCCCTAGTGGTAAGACCCAAGATTTTAGCCCATTCTGTTGTTTGTTGTGTGATTTGGGTGCAGTTGTGGAGATGTGGTAATGGATCAGTGGGTGATTACGGGTCACATTTGATACATGTCAACATGTTTGACTCAGTCACATGTCTTACTTTTATCCATCATTTGTTGAGTCCCACAATAGAAGTCTTAGTACGTACACTCAGCTTTGTCCAAAGATTAAAGTTCTACGTCGATGAGATAAAGACACAGGATTTTTTTTGTCGGATAAAGATCTTTTCTTGGAACTTTTTGACTTGCTGAAATACGTTCACTTTTGACATTCACATCAGACAAAGGAAGTAGTAGTGTGTGTTGTCGGGGGTAGATGGCATCATATACACTGAGCAGACAGTTGATGAGAGAAGATAAGCTCTCCTCTCCCCTTTCCTCACTCCCTCCCCTACCGTGCCTCCCCCCCCTGGGCCTTACTTACAGCAGGAGAGGATAATTAAAAGATGGAGCGATAGGAGGAGAGCAGCGGAGCCACCGACACCTCCTCTGTTTCCCCACACTGGCATAATTAAAGAAGAGAAATCATTTAGGGGATGAGTCCAATTGAACTTTTTTTATTCCTATTTCAAAAGTACTCCATCAACAAAAAGGCTTTTCAGATGTAATGACTATTTCACAGGAGGAAGCGTTAATGACGCGCCGTACTTTATCGCAGGAGCGGTTTCGTTTGCAGCGGCCGCTGTGGTGAGTGGTAAAAACCACGGGTTTGGAGGAGCTAACGACCTCGTCGTCGTCCACTTTTTTTTTATTTCATTGCTGTAATTATGTTGTAATTTGTGTTTCACTAAAGTAGAAAAGGTCTTTGTGTTCAGGTTTATTTACAAATTAATGTAACTGAGGTTTATGGCCAGAACTATACGATGTTTTTGACACGTTATTATGACTGTGAGATTAAGGGAAGTTGTTTTCGAGAGTTGTTTTGGGGATGGTCACATTTTAATATTCTGTAAAAAAAAAAAAAAAAACGATCTCCTTCATTTGGTTCCATTACGTGTAAAAAGTTGAGACGACTTTGTTAGTTATTAAAATAAAATAGAAATCAAATGAAAATATGACACTATTTTGAGTGAAAATGTATTAACAAATACAACTGAAATAAAAAATAATAATATATTTTTTGTCGTGTTATTATTTGATTTCTATTTTGATATGCAGTCCCGATTTTAGGATTCCTTGGTCAGAATTTGGACCACGAGCCACCAGTTGGTAATCACCAATTGACATTGGAAATCATTCGGAAAACAATATTTTGATTCAATAAATGTCATTCCATAGATATAAACATGTAAAAAATCTTCACCCACAATTGGTTTCGTGGTTTTCAAAGAATTAAATTCAGTCTTTTCTTTTGTCTTTGGGTGAAAAAAAATTAAGATTCATTCCAGATTGTTTCAAAGTATTTCTTTTCCATTTTTATTTAAGTTTGGTTGAAAAACAGATGTATCTATTCTATAATAGAATTTTTGTCCATTTTGTCCATTTTTAGACGTCACAATCCCTATTAATTAAAAAAATATATCATAGAACTTTATATTGTGATTGAAAATGGATCAATAATTCAATATATTGACATTTTCCAATGGAAAAAGGAAGAATTCCTGGTATTTTCAACCATATGGGTAACAGTTTCATAATCATCCGTCTTCGTGCTTTTCTCCTCCACTGATATTTTTCTCCTCTGTCATTTTGTGAAGGCCGGCGATGGTATTGATTCTTTTGTAACTTTTATTCAGTTTTCAGATTAGCTATTCTCTGTGTTCTCCAATGACGGGAACACCATAACTTTTCCATCGCCCTTTAAAGGGTTCTCCTGAGTTCTCAGCCAAACTGGCGGTCCATTCCACGTTACCCTGGTTACCCCCGCTCCCGTCTTCTGCCCCGGAGGTAGACGGATCAATTTTTTCTCCTTTTCGGAGAATGCCGTTGTTGCTCTATTTCTGTCATTTTTCTCGTCATTATTAACATTCAGTGCTTTAATCCGATGACAAAAACTTTTTCATTAAGTTTTAAGATTTTTCCTTGTTTTTGTTTTGCTGTTTTCCTGCCTCTGGGTGCATTATGTACAAAAGAGCCGTGTTGGAGGGATATGTAAATGCATCCATGTGTGTCAGTGTATGAGGGTGTGTTTTAAGAGAAGAGAGAGAGAAAACGGGTGAGAGAGCTTTTCTAAATCCCAGGTAAGAGCAGAGCTTTTCTGTGGGAGAATTTCATTTCAACACCTCTCATCCTGCACAGCCAGGAAGATGATATGAGTCTCCCAGTTATGAATCCAATAACCATTGTCTGTGTGTAGACTGGTGGGCCGTGTGTGTGTGTCTGTGTGTGTGTGTGTGTGTGTGTGTGTGTGTACAAGGCTTGGCCTGTTTATAGGATTTGAGGTTGTTCCCATAAAATCAAGCTGAAGGTCAGGGTGAAAAACAGGAGGAAACATAGACACAGGGTAAAAGACAAAAAGGGCTTTATGTATGTGTGTGTGTGTGTGCGTTTATGGTATACTATACTCATGGGGACATGGAAGGAACACGTCTGCAGGAGAAATCGTTAAAGTTGAGATTAGTGTTTGGGTCACATTAGGATAAAACACAAAGTCATGGAAAGTAAATGATTAAACCAGGATTGTTTTCTACAAGGTATATTCCCTGAAGAACACAATGTACACAAACAGTAAGTGCCTTAAAGCAGTGGTGCCCAACCACTGGGCCAGGGACCGGTACTGGCCCGTGGATGAATTGGTACCGGGCCACAGAGAAATAATGTTTCCTTTTGTCCCCATCTGTCTTTTACTTCCACTTGATCCATACCCATATCAACAAAAGAACTGACCAATAGAATGGCTAGGATTCCATCATCAATAATGTAACACTATATTTGATTAGGAAATATTTTCTCAGTGAAGACAACAACAATAAACTCAAAATGGCGCAGAGTCATTGATACAAGATTCTAACCTTTTATACTGGTCTGGTAGCAGAAAATTATAGGCTGTGTGACCTTGAGATATCCCTGTGTGCATGCAAGGTTAATTCAGGTAGGAATATTTTATAGGTAGGACAATATTACAGACAACCGGAAATTTTATTGTATTAAGGGGTATTTATCTGTCACAACTTAACGACCGGTCCGTGAAAATAGTACAGGACATTTAAAGTTTTTAAAGTTTGGGGAACACTGAGCTAAAGCATTGTTTTTGTCATAATTATTGATATTAAAAAACAAAGTGATTTTGGTTACAATCAAAAAACATGAAAATGGCTACTTAGATATCAGCTCTGAAATGAAACTCTGATGAGGTATTTTTGTTGTTATCATCATATTTGCCGAAACAAATGTACATTCAGTGGAACCAGGCATTGAAACGAACAAGAAATTGAAGAAAACAACAGCACCATGAGATATATATTTGTAAATATATATCTCGCGTAGAGCTCAAGGTAACAAACTTGGGTCCAAAAGACTTGAGGAGGTGACCCAGGGTAGGTTTACAGGGTGGTGCAGTGTGATTTGGGTGGCAGTCGTGGAGACTGCTGCCCCTGCAATTGGGTAGAAGATAAGAGAATGAAGATGAAGGTGTGGTGCATTGTGGGATATCAGGCCCGGGGGCCAAATCTGGCTCACAGTATAATTTAATTTGCCCGGTGAGATCATGTCCTATGTGTCCTTTGATTTAGTCCAACATGATACAGACTTTATAAGTTGGTGGCATTAGTTGGGTCTGCGTTATGTTATAGTATTTTTTTTTCTTGTTAGCTTAGAAAGACAGATTTACTCTTAGATAAAGAGAAGGAATAAGAAATAAATACTACTGATGTTTTTTTATATATATTTTTTTTTCATTTTGATATTAAGCTTTGTACGTTCCAGATTCAATGTTCACCCAAAACTGAAGTTTGTTACAGAAAATATAAACAATTTCCGTCTTAAAAAACAACAACTTTGGAAAATGCCTTGGATCTGAATTTGACTCCTCTGGTTTAGGAAATATCTTTTTTTTTTTTTTTCACTAAGTACTCACAAAACCAAAGAAGCTGAATGTGTGTGCTCTGCAGCCATGCAATTGGGTCTGTGAGTGTAAGTCTGTATTCCTGGTTCAGCTCACTTATGGGGACACGAAATACTGAGGTCCATGTAGGGACATTTTCAAGATTTACTTTGGAGGTTGGATTAGGATTAGGGTCAGGATTAGGATTAGGTTTTTACTGTATATTTATCTGTGGAAGTTAAGTGTGGGGTGAGGAGATAGGGAATGTTGGCTGCGTAGTTAGGGTCGAACATCAAAACACACTTACGTAGAGAGCAAGACTGCCCTTAGACACACACCAAACACACACACACACACACACACACACACACGCTGACTGCAGCTGAGTGAGAACCAGTGTATTGAGTTAGAGAGCTGAGGTCAGCACTAAATCATTACAGGTCACCATGGCAGCCCCGGCTACCAGATTAGATTAAAGTCTGCCTGATAGACCCGGCCATGCACATTAAACACAGACCCGCAAAATACACACACACTAATCACACAACAAATACACACATCGCATATTTCTGTGCATGGGACAAACACCAAACACCACATTGTGCACCGCATCACATTAATCACCGCTCGGCTCAGCTCTAATGTAGCGTTAGCTTCTTCTACAGAAAGCAGGCGACCCCGGGACCCCTAATCAGTGGACCCCGCACCACAGATGAAACGAGCACCAATCCCAGTGGAGCGGCCCATGTGGACAGCAGCCCATTAGGAAGTCACAAAGACTGATTTGATTGATGTGGGCTCGGATCAGAGAGAGTTCTGATCCTGAGGTCCAGACCAGGAGTGGACAAACTTTTGACTCTGGGTTAGGAGCGGAGCGATGGAGTGTTTATGTGAACTAATATAAATGACTTGTACAAGCATTTAGTACGCCTCCTATAGATAAAATGTGGGTATTGCAGGGAAACCACAGAAATATAACCACAATACAAACCAAAAATATGATATAAGACAAGATTTCAGGGCGAGGGAGAGAACACAGACAGGTTTGGAGAAAAAGCAAGAGAAGACAGATTGAGATGGTTTGGACATGTTCAGAGGAGGGACAGTGGATACATTGGTAGAAGAATGATCCTAGAGATGGAGCTACCAGGTAGGAGACAAAGAGGAGATTGATGGATGCAGTGAGGGAGGACAAGGAGGTAGTTGGAGCTAGAGTAGAAGATACAGAGGACAGGGTGAGATGGACATTGTTGACTTGCAGTTGTAACCCCTAATAAAGGGACAAGTCGAGAAAAGAAGAAGATTTCGGGACGGATTACAAAACTTAACGAGCTATATCTGGCCCGCGGGCCTTGGTTTGTCCTCGCTGGTCTACATCCGTCCAACACCAGGTGGAAAAAACAAATTTTCAGCGCATTTTTCGGCAAAAATTATTTACTACTGAAACAAAGCAGCCCAAACAGGAAGTTATGATGACAGAAGCACAACACCAAAAGTGTCCACATGTGTTGACATATTTCAATATGTCGCACAATATAAAGCACATGACTCCAATGATCCAGGCTGTGATGGATGCGGAGAACCTGCTAGAAGACGGGGAAACCCAGTAGATGGAGAATAAAACGCACAAAAATGGGAATATTTTTAAAATTTTTCACCCAACAATTTCCATTTCACTGTATCTGTAGTTCAGTTGTACAGTTTGTTGCGATTAAAAATACACGTGTGTGTGTGTGTGTGTGTCTGTGCCATTGAGGGGACAAAATGAATAGAGCGCCTTCTGCTGTTTATCTGCGTGCAATCTCTGCCTTCCAGTACAAGAACAACACCATAAAGCTCTCAGGGTGGGCCGTGTGTCACCTGGGGGGGGGCTCTATATCTCCCCCTCTGTGTCACCCGCGCTACCTCCTCCATTCAAAGGCAACAATAGTCTGAAGGATGGAAGATGTTTATCTTCGTCCCAGCACCAGTGCCCCCCCCCCC
>JAFBJS010057591.1:0-68643 GCA_016785265.1 Paraplagusia blochii
TTGCACATTCCTACGCTTTGGTTGCCACATTTGTGCTCCAATTCCAGCGGCCTATACATTAACAAGACAGGGAGAGCAAAAGAGACAAAGAGGAGAGAAAATGTATAATCAGACCCATCAGGACAACTGATTATCAATCACACCGACACATTTCAAAGCATCAAAAGCCCGGCTTGTCAAACAGTCTGCTGCATGAGGAGGGAAACACG
Source organism: Paraplagusia blochii (assembly GCA_016785265.1). Classification (NCBI taxonomy): domain Eukaryota; kingdom Metazoa; phylum Chordata; class Actinopteri; order Pleuronectiformes; family Cynoglossidae; genus Paraplagusia; species Paraplagusia blochii. Next base: position 210 of record JAFBJS010057591.1, read on the forward strand.
ATACTTAGAAAGTCAAAAGAAGTCAGCAACAGCTCAGACTATCACCTGTGTGTGGCAAGACAACGCAGAGAGGCCTTGTTTAAATAATCACCTCGACGGTGCTAAAACTAGAACCTCCAGATTAGCAGTGTGATCATTAATAACCTGATGAATGCTTCCAATCTAGTTTAAATAAACAGGGAGATGGGAGAGAGGCCCACACTTTGCAATGTGAGGCCCAAAAATCAATGTCGGGGCGAGAACAGGCCTGAGAGCAAGCCGACAGTTCACAAGGTGAATCAGTGAATCTGAAGCTTTATAATGTTCTCATTAGTTAAACTATAATCTATATTTAGCGTAGTAGTTTTAAAATAGATAAACAAAAAGATCTTTTTTAATGCCTTGGGGGTATACGTTGGAAAATAAAACAACGCAAAACAATGATTTGCATTTGAAATAATACGTTTTTCCTTCAAACTATGCAAAGGGAGAGTTTGCAGCATTACAGTCATGTTAGTTAAGAGTGTAATCTTTTGCAGAATTATTTTTTTTAAGTACTCACATTTTTGCATCCAGCTGCACCAGAAAGCCCTGCTTGTCGTACACTGGAAGAGAAAGCAGACGGAGAATTCCACCATTAAAACACATAAGTTCAGAATATTGAAGGTGAAGAAAAGAAAACAGCACCTTTTGGGGGGGAAACCTGATGCAGCTCATTCGTCAGCACAGGCCATCCAGCCTATTCATTCTCAACTAACAGCTCATTAGATGTAGTAAATAAATATCTGCATCTTTAAAACAAGAATATTTCAAGGAAGAAGCGTAAGAACTTGAACAATACGCAAAGAGTAAGGATGGAAGCAGCCTGGACAATCAAACAAAATTGGCAAAGAAGATTAGGGATCACCTATGGACAATCAGAGGTCGAAGACGGAGAAGTTAACATTAAAAGCAGTATTGGAGAACAATACAATTGTACAGTACTCTGTGCATGAAACAGTTGTATGCTTCATATAATTAGTAACTGAATCAACTAAAAAAAATCAATACAAAATGTGAAATAGTGTTTGGATGTAGAAACAGATAAAGTTTTATTGTTGTGTTTGTGGGTCTTGTCTTCACAGCTGCAGGAAAAAAAATGAAAAGAGGGAAGAATGGGAAATGCATGGCAACTGGTTAGGGACAGATCCAAGCACTGCACTGGAAGAGAGGGATTTCGCCATAAAAGCAACAAAGTGTGCTTGCTGGTGTGTGAATTATGTTTTTGGAGAAAAATTGTAAAGCAGCCAAAGGGACAAATAAAGGGGAAGAGTCAGAAAAAGCTTCAGCAGAAATCAATCAAAACTTCTGCAGACAATTCATTACTCGTGTGGGACAACAGAGGGCAGTAGCGTACCACAGTGGAGCCTCAGGCGAAGGATTGAGCCACAGAGCGACTTCTGTAGTACAATCTGTACTTCTGATGAATTTATTTTTTTAATTTAATAAAGTTTAACTGATCTGTTGCACCTGGGCTATCTGGGTGCAGAAATAATCACTTTTAATAATGTTATTAAAATACATTTAATAATTAAACCTAATATGTCTTCAGGTGTTTTCTCTCTCCAGTAAGTTGGAATACTCTTTGTGATTTAAATTATAAATAATAGGGTGCAATGTATGTCTTCTATTTAATAAATCCCTCATAATAATGTCATCACATCATCAAGTACTACAGAGATTTTTTTAGTTGTTCCTTGTGCCATAGGGACTACAAAGAGGTGAGGTTTGGTCGGGGCTGCAGCGGTACCTGGGTCTACCATTTGTCCCACGATGTTGTCTAGTTCCACCTTTGAAACACAAAAGGGTAAGGAAAGACTGTTTGGGTCAGTCTGTTCATGGCACCACTGGAGGTGAGAAAACTCAAGGCAGATGTAAGTGTGAGACATCACAGTGAGAGTAAAAGAGCAGAGCAGGAAGAAGTTAGCGTCCTTTACACCGAAAGTATTAATTCTGATGCTTGCCTATGAGACATCCCCATGAAGTGTGAAAATTATTTGGTAGAAACTCACCTTACAGTGATGCTGTGACTACAATAGTAGTAAACTCAGTTTCCAATTAAAAGTAAGCAAGTAATTGAACAAATTTATATGAAAACAGGTGATGAGGGCAAAAAGGGAAAAGTGAAAACAGAAAGAAAGAGAAATTAAAAATAAAAAAAAATAAACAACGCATCACAACAGTCACCCAGGATATAAAGGCAGAGTCTCAATGCCTCTACCTTCAATTGGTTTACTCCAGGCCCTTTAGGCACGTTTACAACCATCTCTTCAGCATCCTCTTCTGAAAACAAAAGGTGAGTTGAGACACTGAAGTCAGATCAATGTGACTGGAGACTTTTCAAAGCAACTCTTCATCGTGCACCAATAAAACAAAACCAACAAGTTCAACGTCTGCTTCAGCAAAACAAAGGTAGCTGTTGTGCACAAACACAAGACGCTCACGGACAATAAGCACACGCTGACACAGAAGTCACAAGAACCGACGGATCAGAAGTCAGTTGGCACTGAAACTTATCAATATAACATTATTTAAGTGGGGATATTTTCTGCAATCATCTTCATCATCTCTTCAGCAGCGGCAAAGCAGCAATGGCATAGAAACAGTCGTACAAAAATGTTTGTACAATTCTCTGACAGTAACTTCTAAAATCATTCATCTTCATCTGCTCATCCCAAATCAGATTTCTCCATACTGGGAGCTTTACTGTGGGTGGTGAGTCCACCGGAAGTTATGTGGGTTTGGACGGAGCTATGATCAGAGCAATTTTGTTGTGTGCTGTGGTTTGAATCACAATATCACAATGACAAGGAGTTTGCTTAAAAAAAAAAAAAAAAAGAAAATTGGCAGCTGGTGAATTAGAACCTCAGGCTTTGCAGACAGAAGTCCACTTCTTTAACAACTTGGCCACCACCAGAAATATTGTTCTCATTATACATATATAAAACAAACCACTGTTAAGTTGCCATGGCAACAAGTTTATGTCTTATTCAAAAGCCAGGAGCAATAAACAAATAGCAGTAAAACCAAAAATGTATTTTTTGAGCTACAGGTGGATCAAATATAAGAGTGTGAAGAGTAAATAAAATATTTACAACCTCTGATGGAGGCTGATATCCTTTTCTCGACCTGAATGTGTTAATTTTAAGTGTTACTTCACACTCAGGAGGTGTCCTTGTTACTAGCAACCAGGAAATTGACACCTACACTGCCACCTGTCCCCATGAGTATTCAGGTGTAAATTGTTTGAAAAAAAATAAAAACATTTCTACATTAACCACATATATATTTTTGCAGCAAAACTGACAGAATTTGTATTTTCACGGTTTATGGTACAGAGGTTACCAACAAGAAGACAACCAGTGAAAAGACAAACAGGGCTGTCATTTCCTTTCCAGACATTATGTTTTAGAAAACATTAACATGCTTTCCGTTTGAGCCGTCAGCCAGCACGTACACAGTCCTGGCAACTAAGTCTAGTTTTCCTATAACTGCATTTTCCGTGCTTCTGGTCAGTCTGCTAGGCACTGTGATGAATCCAATGAGCAATAATGTTCTTCTTGGGCAGACACAGAGGCAGTAACAGAGTTCAAGAAACACCCAGAGGAAAGTGACATCATTTAGGTTGTACACACAAGAATGGCAGCTTCACACGAGCAAGCCAGCAGCGACAAAAAAAAAATTTCTGGCCGGGGTTGGCGAGGGCTAAAGCAACGTGCTAGAGTTGGGCAACAGTTTGAGCAGAAAGAATAGTAGAGAAAGTTGGCAAGCAAACCTCTGTGGAGCAAAAAGAGCCATGTTTAAAATCTTTTAAAAGAAATAAACAGGGCTTCGAACCAGTTAATACTGGATTTATTTTTTTCTTAAAAACTTCTGTGTATCCTAAAGTAAAAGTCATTGGTCTCCTAGTCTAGCCTATGGTAGCCTACGATGACCCGATGAGGTTGACTTCCTGTGACCATCAGACTATATGGGGAGGACTGACTACCAACTACTGCCACATCTCAAAGGCAACAATACGAGGGCAATTTTGTAGTCTGTCAATATGGAAAATGTTAGTTTCAGACACAATATCATTATATTTGTCCATGTTTATGATGGACTGGTCAGCCTTTCCAGAAACAATTTTTATCCGTTCCAGGAACATCAATTTTATGGTGGAACCAAAAATTAGAATCATCAAAATGCTGTTTCTGCTCGGGACAAACTTATTCCCACAAAAAATTCAGTTTCAAGGCTCTGGTTATAAATAAATTAACAGTTTTATTGTCATATTTGTTGACCTTCCGAGATTGTCTACTTGGCCTTCTGGTTGACTGTAAAGATAAAAAGAATGAAAGAAATGATCTTGTTGCTGTGTTACATTAAACAGTAATGTACAGTGAGTGGTGTTCAGAGGGTTTCCCTCCTGTCGAGGGGTAATAACGACGGATGTTTTAAAAAAAGCTTAAAAACATTCATTCTCCATATTTAAAGAATTAACCTTGTTCCTTTCTTTTTCTACAAAGTTAGCAGGAAAACTAACTATACCGTATAAAAAAACAACCGTTTTCTTGGCACAGGTTCAAAGTTAAAATACAGTTTATACTGGATTAGTGCTCTCAAGTGGGAAGTGACATAACCACAAAATTATCAAAAAAAAATTCAAAGAAATCATCTTAGATTGTAAATCCTCTTTACCTCTCTGTGCATGTCAAACATTTGCAGATACGAGACATTTTCTGTCACCAAGTAGTGGAGATAGAAAAAATTTAAACAATGAGTAACTGTGTTTGTCCATGTCCTACAAGTAAATATTTACTAATATATTCACCTCTCACCACCTACTGTAACTTAGAATAACAGCCTTGGATCCCAGACGAAAAATAAATTCATCTTTCTTTCTTTCTTGTCACTTTCTTAGGCGTTGCCACAGCTGTTCTCCTTTTTCTCTGACTCCAACTACCTCTATGTCCTCCATACTGTATCCATCAATCTCCTCTTTGTCTCCTATCTGGTAGCTCCATCTCAAGGATCATTCTTCATTATATCCACTGTCCCTCCTCTGAACATGTCCAAACCATCTCAATCTGTCTTCTCTAGCTTTTCCTTCTCCAAACTTTCCTGTCTCTGTTGTTTTATATCTTTACTATTAATTATATATAATTCAAGTTCACCTAAGAAATAAGCAAAAATTGTAGTGTATTAAAATGAATCACGTGAAAAAGAAGTTGATCAGATTTTTTCCTACAGAATGAAGTGTTAAAAAGACATGTGGCCACAGGGGTATATCAAGTTTCAGGAGTCAAACATCAACACTGTCTAACAAAGAAAGGCAAGCTGTCACATGATGCTGCTGTGAAACTAACACTAGCAACGGGGCATGAAATAATAAAATCAAGTGAAGTAAATCAAATGGCCAGAAAACCTTGGTACTTTTGTGGTACTTTTCGCTTGCATCTTCCTGCAGTGAAAGGTGATTTTTTTTGCAGTATTGATGGATTTATTTACAGGTCAAAGTCAATTTAAACAGGCTTTGGCTTAAATGATCCATGCATTTGTTATTTCCCAAAATGTTTTAAGTATTCATGACCGTTGTGAGAAGAAAACCAGACACATCCCTTCTGGATACTGTGCTGAACACCTGTTAGACACAGCTGCTGGTTGAACATGGCTTTTGCCACCTGCTCTCATTATAGGCTCCTCAAAATATGATGCTTGCAGGAGACAGGTTGACCACTCAATATTCAACAAAAACCTCGACCCCACCTCTCTCTCATGTTGTGTACTGTAGGTGGAATGAAGTCTTATTATAGATATATGGTCCTACTTAATCTTTAACATAAATCAAGTATCTAGAGAGGAGATTATCCACAGTTCATCCTCTTAGAGTGACCGGCTGGGCACGGGGAGAGGAGAGACAGTCACAGGCTCATCTGTCCACTTTGACCCTCTTAACGCCAAACATCTGGCGTCACCGTACTACGGAATGCCAATAATTCTGCCATCAAGCCCACTCTGACTAATGCTCTTCATCTGTGCTCCAAAGCAATGATTCTGAATGTTTTATGGAGGAAAAGGGATTCAAGCACAGTCAAGGCACTGGATATCATGATCCAAAATACAAAGTTTTGAGCTCTTGAAGGACAGACGAGCAAAACAGTCTCAATACAATTAACTTAAATTAGAATTAATGAGAATATTAAAATATTAGAAGTGATTATATATATAAAAGTATGAGGGAGATATTAAAATGAGTCATCTCCAATGTATTATCCTATCCACAGTACAGGTCAAGAAGCTCTGTTACTATTAGGGTTTTGGGTTATTCCAAGTTTCACAATAAACATGTGCGTATACAAGTTTTTTAATCATCTCCCTGGTTAAATGAACGTAATTAAAACAAAGGGGCCCTTGCCACAAAACTTACTCTTCTTTCGGCTTGTAGCTTTTTTTACAGGGGGTTGCCACAGCAAGTCAACAACTTTCATTCTCGCACATTTGATTTGGCCAAAGTTTAAGTCGGAAGCCTTTCCTGACGCAACCCTCACCATTTATACTGGCTTGGGAGCAACACTAAAAAAACTGGCTTGTGCTCCCTAGTGGCTGGTATAACCTTGCCACAAAACGTCATCAAAAAACAGAATATTTAGTGCCATTATTCACTGCCACTTATTAGGTTATCTGTCTGGAATCTGTCAAAGGACCAAGTGAGTAAAATTATTTTTTTAACATTTAGAAAATCAATACATATTTTAATGGAGAAGGTTATCATACATTCTGGAGGTATAAAAATTAAACCTCTGCTGTTTAAAAAGATATTTTAATACAGCCATTTTTCCTTCTTCATTTTAATGCCTGGTACCACTACAGGGATATTACCTGAAAAATACAATGAACAGGAAAACAGTGAATACGTAAAGTGAATATCACTGTTTTTGTCAGAGAACTGTGATTTTTGTTACTGACAAACGTACCTTTGGTGGAACCAGGTGTTAAAATGATCAACAAATTGATGAAAAAAGTGGTCTTATATCTTTCCATAACTTTCTTTCCATGACTTTATTTATCAACTGCATACATAAAAAAGGACGTTCACAAGGAAATGCTTGGGTATTGAGAAAATGTATAAAAAGAAGCATCTGCCATTAAAGAAGACAAGCGGGGAAGGTTCAGTTTAGATAATGAGTTCCTCAGGAGCTTTGAAAAACATAACAGTCTGTTCTTTGTTCTTCTGCTTATCTAAAAATAAATTAGACAACAGGCTTGAAGCCATTTGTCTATGACTAAAAACAGCCGAGAGAAAGTTTGTCACGCTTAAGTGAAATCTTTTAGCCCCCTCTGCTGGACTAAGAGGGGTATTCCACAATGTAGCCCCACGTCTTGACAGTTCCCTTGGTGTTGAAAATACATCTGACCAATAAGGTCATTCTGGAAAGGAACCCGGTGCATGTGAGTCATGTTGTTATGAAGACATCGCAGGTTTTGATTTTCTAATGGGTGTGAACAGTTTCACAACTTGTGTGACATTAACCAAATACCATTTCCTTAGTTCAAAAACCAACAACAGAAAAGGATTTAACAAGCCTTTGTTAGCACCTAAAATAAAGGCCTTATCTGTAAGGGAAAAAACACATGCATACAAACACAAACTTCATCTTAAGGAGATGTTTGGCAACATCAGCAGAGTGACAGTAAAGCTGATATGAAAATAAAGCATTGAACAAGGGAAGGTAGATTACCAGCAGTCAGCACAGCAAAGCCCATTTGTTCAGCAAACAACACAGCGACATATTTGAACTGTTTTCTTAGGGACGGTGGATGATCCTGAACTAATGTTGGAATAACAACAAAACTCATACTTACGAGACTGTTGTCCCCAGACATTTAGCTTTCTAGAGTAAAAAATTAAGACCAGGACCGGCAGAGGACCAATGGAAAACATGATCTTGCGTTTGTGCTTCATCATCGACGGTTATTTACACGGCACTTCGTTGTTATCTGGGAGAAGGAGAAATCATAAAAGAGAGAAATCATAAATATCTTATAAATATTTCACATATATATATATATATATATACATACATATGTATACATATGTATATGTATGTATATATATATATACATATGTATGTATATATATACGATGTGTATATATATATATATATATATATATATATATATATATATATACACACATATACACTTTGTTCATGGCTTTAACTCCAAGACACAACTTTGTCTCTAAATAACTGATGCCATTTCAGCAGTTGACAGGAAACTACACTCTTGCTGCAAACATGAAAAGCACATCTACTGATATGCAGCTCCACCAACAGGCAACATGGTCGGGTAGAACATCTCTTATCTTAAAAGTGCCAGATCGGTTTAAAGTTTAGGATGGCTGTTGGCAGGAGCAGGTGACGGACTGAAAGAGTCTTAATCAATAACAAGTATTGGTCAGAATGGCTCGACTAAAATTGCTTTTGTCAACAACGGGAGAGTCCAATGTGCAGATAACCCGAAGGAATATTCAAGAGCTGTGTTGAGACAAGACTTGTAATTCCGACTGGACAGGGATGAAGTCAAAGTCAGAATTCATGCTTTTATGTTTTACAGAAGATACTCTCCCAGGTGTCATCATCATCATCCTTGTCAACTTCTCAGCTGCTGCTGTATTCATCTCCCTTCTTTTCAATTAAATACTACATTTTATGTATAGTTCTCCTTTGCCTTCTGTGATCGATGCACTGCTTAGCTCACAATCAGATTTGGTGTTTGATAAAACTTTGAAATAGATAGTTTACTAAATAAAAATCTTAATTATAATCTGTATAGGTGTTGATGTTTTTAGACTATATAATTTTTATGAATAGGTAACTTAGACAAATAAACTTAAAAAAAGCAGAGATCCTACTTTACAAAAAACATTACCCCTGTTTTTAACATTAGCTGCTCCTGAACGATACACCATTCATACTCATTTTCACAGTGTTTTAAGTATTCCATTACAGGTTTTTGTCAGACAATTTAAATAGGTTCCAGCAACAATGTTGACTCCTTTCGAAAACACAAAAGCCAACACATCTTAGTAATTCTAAAAGGTGTTTCGATTTTTTATTGATGTTCCAGAATATATATTCTTTCTAATGTCACGGCAATAGGCTTAAGTTGAAAAACACACAAGATATCAACAAATAGGAAGTGAGCAATGTAGCCACTGAATCTGCCCAGTGGGTTGACGAGAAAGGGGAAACTTCTTGAAAACCAAAAAAAAAAAAAAAACAAGTGTAAAGGTTTGACTTGTTGGTTGTGCAACGTCCCGAACCACATAGAACTCAAAGGTTTTTAAGGTCAGGATAAAAATAATAGAAAAATAGAATTTTCATCACATTTTACACATTTTTGTATTGATCATGTACATACCAACCCTATGATCTCGCATGGTAAACAAGATCGGCCATTTAAGATCATGAAAAACTTTCTGAGGAAGGATCCAACAGCAGTAAAAAAGACATTTGCAACGAGATAAGCATGATCTCATCTCTAAGAACATCACAACCCTTTTCAGCCTTTATCCGAAAAAGCTTTTAATTCGATCACTTTTAATTTGACGCAAATGATTTTGGCATGACTAGCTTACATACTCTATATTTAAAAAAAAAACTGATTGTATTAAATACAGCTCTCACAAGTTAGTCTGAACCAGCTTATCATTACAGTCACGACAAATACTGAGAATCAGAAACCAACCTTTGAAGGTGTTTGAACCGGAGACAACCACACTGGCCTCTCTGAGACACTAAGGTCCAACGTCTGCGATGTCTAACTAAGAAAGTCTCTAACCATTGAGCCTTTGAGCAGCTACTGTGATTGCTCTTAAACCAACTTCTTCCACCTATAACAGGTGTGTCCAACTCCAATTCAAAATGGAACACATTAGCAACCAGCACACACTCACAGGCAAAACATAATATTTACTGAAAACATTTGTGTATTTTTTCCTTTCTCTCCAGGTATGCAATGTAATTTTTATATAGAAAAATGTTTTGTGTAAACTTGAAATCTTTCACAGACCAACAACATTAATGCAAAATGTATGTACTGAAACAAAACACACACTGCTAATATTACAAACCCTTCCAGTATAGATGAGTGCTACAGCTCTAGTACACAATTGATATGATCTCCCAGGACAAATATAATTACACTACGGACCAGATTTAGCCCCCAGGCCTGAGTTTGACACATGACTGTACAACTACACTCATTGTCTTTTCCTCCACACAAACGTTCCAGAATGTTTTCTGATCCAGACCCACCAGTCTGCTCTCCCTGGCTAGGATTCCTTCCTGTCGTTTCCAATTCCAGTTGACAATTACTGAATGAAAGATGTGCTGAACACAGCCCACAACATATCTAAAAATACTTAAGTCTTGGGCAACTTGCCATAGTTTTTTTAAGACATTTCATCAACACATTAAAAGCCCAGTCTGAGATATCTGGCCGCTGTTAGTCTGCTCTGTATTCATGAGCCTGACTGACTTTCGTCCCTATATTATGGAAAAAAATAAATTTTGCACTGCATTAAATATATGGTTTTGGGTTTTTTATTATTAATTTTTTGGCTACTTTTTGCCATTTTTACCAATTTGGCCCGGGCTTTTTTTTCACTTTTTTAAACAGAAAAAAATGTTCAAAGACTTACCGACTCTTGAAAATAAAAACCCAAATTTCAGGCCCAAATTTTTTTAGAAGTTGTCAACCGCTCCTGGAGCCTGTTATCTTAGCGCACACACAATGGCTACTCAATAACCTGCGTCTCCATCTTGGCTTTTCACGCCGTGGACACAGCTAACGGTTTCCACTGGTGGTCGAACAGCTGCGTCAGCCTGGCCGTGACGACGACACGTAAACGCATCAGTCAAAACACCTTAACTTTACTGTTAGCCCGGTGCTTCTACATGTGCTAGGCTAAAGGCGCTACGTTGGCACAGCCGGTGGCCGGAGGTGGTCTCTCCTTCCAGGGCCTTCAGCTCCGGAGCTCCAACCGCTCTTTCAGACGTGGACGCAGCGAAGACGCAGCGTTAAACAGTAGCCAAACGTGTCCCGCCACACAAGGCGGCCAGTGGACAAATAACGGGGTGAAACAAAACAAAGCCAATGGTTTGCCAGTTTCTGACGACACGGCGGCAGTGATGTTATGGGGGAGACACTCGGGGTCTGGGAGAGTAAAACAAAGGCGCGACGGCGTCTTTAAGCGTTCGGACGTCTGTGTTAGTGTTACCTGTTATGTTCACCACAGGTCCCCGGGTCAGAAACAGCAGCGGTTTCGAGATGGAATCATAGAGTGGTCGGTAAAAACCACCGTCTTCTCCCCTCTCTCCATGACATCACCACGAAGTAAAAAGAATGAACGGAAAGAAAAAAAAATCGGTGTGTGAAGAGAATTCTTGACTGAGTGAGAGAGGAAGTCTGAAGCAGCAGTCTGTCTGTCTGTATTCTTGCCTTCTTTACATCAAGAAGAAGAGGAACAGTCCACCCCCTGGATCAACACTACCTCAACCTCCAGCAGGGTCTGCTCACTGATCTAAGCTCCTCCACCCACAGTCACATGAGAGGAGTCGCTGTATTACCATGCAAAAAAACCCAAAGTTAATGCATCCTTGTCTTCATCTTCACGTGGTTTTTCTCAGCTGCTCCCATCACTGTGAATTGATAAACTTACATTTAAATCTTTTGTATGAGTCGATCCTTGTGTGATTTTTTTTTGACTTTCAAACTTATCCTTTATACCAGGGGCAGCCCCTGATTAAATATAGACTTACTGAACAATGACATAATAAAAGGTCCTGGGACATCTGGCAGCTTACCCCAGCTAGTACAGACCACGGCAAACTATGGCTTGAGGGCCGAATAAGGCCCATTTGGTGTTTTAATCTGGCCAGCCAAACTTTTCCAAAATGTCCTTTTCATTTAGATCACCATTATACTTCTGCCCACACCTACATAAGAATATCATCATAAGTTTTACTGAATCAAAAAGAACAGTAAGAGTACCATTTTTGATGGTGTACCCTGTGGGCACCAGGCCATTTGCCCCCAAAACTGAGGTAAACATCTGAGAACCCTCTGTAAGATTCCAAGAAATGTTCCTTTGTGTTATCCTGTTTTCATCACCTAAGGAAAAACTGATTGTATCGTAATCGTACTGATATCACTTTACTATGCCAATATCACGCAATGACATAACAGAAAGGCAGAAGTGTAATGATAACATAAATTAATAGAATAGTTTGGAAAAGTTTGGTGAACTGGATTAACATGCCAAAAGGACCACTCCTGGCCATAGTTTGCCAGGTCTCATCTAAAGGTATAGAAATAAGTATGTAAATGAATAAAAAAAAATACTTCATTCATTCATCTTCTTCTGCTTGTCCGTTGCTGGGTTGCAAGGGCAGCTGGCGCCACCCAAATCACATTGCACAGTATTGTGAGCCTTCCTGTGTGTGGTGAGCCCACAAGAAGTTATGTGGGTGGGGACAGTGCCATGCTCAGAGCACCTCAGTGGCAAAATGGCAGCAGGTGCATTAGAACCCAATGCATCACTTAACCACTAGGACACCAAAAAAATAAAAAACTTAAGAAATGCTTAAATGTTTTTGCCTACAGGAAAAATGTGCACATTACAGGTAAAAACAGCAGCATAATCACAGTTAAAGCCAATTAAATAATTTGTATTTGTTGTTTGTTGTTTGCCTATGTCTGAATTAAACAATGCTAAGTGTTAAGGGGCAAACTTATTGAGGCTGATCTTAAATTGACAAATACTAAAAAATAAATCATCACTTGGTTTTAATTATTTTTGGTTTTTGATACATCATATAGTATTGTCATCAAATCTGTTCACTAGAAATACTGTTACAGGACAGAGCAGTTTTGTCCTTATCATTAAACCCCCTGGCTGCTGGTTGGCCGTTAGTCATCTGATCACATGAAGAACAGTAAGTGTGTAAGAGACATCTGATATCATGACTGTGCAGACTGTGGCTTACTGGTCTACAACACGTTGGTTTTCATTTCAAAGACCCATTAGATGAGTTGTCCAATTCTCACGTCGTTTTCAACTGGCTCTCTTCCTGCTTTCCAAAGCCTTTTACATCCTTTGTAAAAAACCCAGTCCGTCTGCTTTGCAGCGGACGCTCAGACATGGTTCACATTTCCAGGCTGAAGTGACTCATATCCCCTCTTCCCCCTATTTGTCATCCTTGTACATACAGTACATCACTGGGATCCACTTCAGAGGAGGGAGAGTTAAAATATACTTGTTTTTTTCAGGAGGGTACATATAACATCTTTATATGTGCAATATATACTCATTTATACTTTGATTTCCTGTGCAATACTTAATACTTGTACCGCACTTGTACAGCACTGTTTTTATTGCTTATTATGCTGTTTACCATGTACATCTGTTAATTTTATTTATACACTGCTGCACTTTAGACTGGTCCGCATGTAATTTGTAATAACATCTCAAGTAATTGTACTTCATGGTTTATAAGCTTTTGTAGTGTAAGCTGTGTACTCGGGTTGCCAAGCAACGACATTTCATTGCAAGACTTCACTGTCGTGTTTTCTGTGCAATGACAATAAAAGGTAGTCTAAGTCTAAGTCTAAGTCTACAGCATTATACAAGTATATATATATTGTACAGCCTTGTTGAATATATTTTCAGATGCCTTCAGGCTGCTGTAGTGCTGTGAAAATTCAATTAATTTCACTCAGTTTATTGCTTTTTGTGTATTTACTTCTTACCGTGCTGCGATATGTTTATAGGACAGTTGTGAGACCAGCCATGATGGATGGGTTAGAGACAATACCAACAGGCAAAAGACAGGAGGCAGAGCTGGAGGTGGGGGAGTTAAAGATGCTGAGATCCTCTTTAAGAGAGACAAGGATGGCCAAGATCAGGAATGAGGTGATTAGAGGGACAACACAGACAGGAAGGTTTGGAGAAAAGCTAGAGAAGCCAGATTGGACATGTTCAGAGGAGGGACAGTGGATGCATTGGTAGAAGAATGATCCGAGGAATGGAGCTACCAGGTAGGAGACAAAAAGGAGATTGATGGATGCAGTGAGGGAGGACATGGAGGAAGTTGGAGTTAGAATAGAATATACAGAAAACAGGGTGAGATGGACAACATTGATTCTTTGTATTCTTTTTAAGGCAACCCCTTAATAAGGGACAAGAAGAAGAATTCTTACTGTACTGCAGTATTTCTTGAAACCTTTTCTTAAATGGCAATAAACAGTAAAAGATCCTTAAATAGCTAGTTTCTCTAATTATTTTCCCAAAAAATAGAAATATAAGTGACATAAATTCACATATATATATATATATATATTTAATGGTTCATTACAAAAATGAAAACTTGTGTTTTCAAGTGTTTAAACCAAAACTAAAATAAGTTAAAAAAATATATATATGAAAAAATGTGCATTGTTTCTGTCCTACCTCTGTATCCCGGCTTCTCAATCGTCCCCTTAAAAGCTCAGGAAGTCTTTGGCTCAGCCTGCCCTGTGGCGACGATCCTGCAGGTGTGTTTTCCAGCCACCAGTCAAGAAACTAACATGTTATTACTACAGTAAAAGGTAATGGTAGCTTACTGTCTGACACTAACAATAATAATACTGTGCTTGCACAGTGGGAGAGACACCAGACTGTCCTTAACCTCTGCTGCTGTCCTATCTTGAGTGCATGGCCTAGAGTCAATATTTGAATGTATAAATCAATATTGACCTTCACTAATGTTGAGGGTGGTTAATTTATTTTTTATCATACTCTTGAAAGGCTACAGTAATCTACAGCATTAGGCACAAAGCCAAAAGCAGACACATTGTTTTCCATAATTTTAATTGTAAAATAATTGCAATTTGGACATTGTCTGTGTAAACAAAATAAGGTTTTTCTCCGTCCCTCACTGGAGTTGAACCTTTGTCCCAGCATCACAGTACACTGTTAGTCTAGTGAATCAGTAAGGACACAAACAAACAAACGCAAAAAAAATCCTAGAACCCAGGAAAGCAGAGTAAGTTGAAGAATAACGCTGAAGATAGATAACCTTAAAAAAAGATGTACTCTGTTAGCCATGTATAAAAAAAGTTTTAAAGGGATTGAACAATCCCGATAAATCAACACTACATGACCACATGCTTCACACAGAGTACAACCAGGGTCAGGTTGTTGTGACAGCAGCTCAGGGTAAAGTACATGTTGAATTACTCAATTTTTTTAAGAACTCTATCAATCCCATCACAGTAGTGAGCAGGGTGTCCTGGGGAGCAGTGTGGGGAGACCATGCTCAGGGCAGCTCAGTGGTAACTTGGCAGTAGAGGGATTCAAACCAGGGGGCCTTGTGGACCCATGCCCGCTTCCTTAACCACTCGGCCACCAATTATGCCAGTGAATGTGACAATGTAAATTATTCAGTACATTGAGATGAGTAGCATAGTAATATTTATTGTAAATATAAAACACACATAAATAAAATATGTATATTGGTTGAACACATATATACATATATCTAAATATATTTTTTGTCGCTTATTTAGTTTAAAGCTAGAAGTCATTAAAGTTTTGTGTTTTATGTCGGAATTTAATTTTGAGGTTGAAATAAAGTTTATATATATATATATTTATATATATATATGTACTTATACTCAAAAATTGGCTGTTAAAGTTGCATTGTGACTTTGAAATTAAAACATGTTTTTCCAGCCGTCAACTCACGTCCTCATACCATGACTCTAGGACAGTAAAGTTCGGTGTCACTTTTTGTATAAACAATATACAATAAAGCTGTCTGGTTATTATTGCTCAAACACAGGGATGGGCAAACGGTGTGACGGTACTGTGGGTATTAACTACTTGCAAATTTTTGGGAGCAACTTAGGCCGAGGTATATTGCAGCAATACAAATCAACTATATAATTGGTACATACGTTTGACGGGACGAATTAATGTGACAATCGGGCCACATCTGGACCCTCGAGCCGTAGTTTGCCCAGGAGTTCTAATCCACCAGCTGCCTGGTCAAAACACCATCCCAACCCACATGAGCGCCAGTGGGCTCACCACCCACAGGAAGGCTGATTTGGGTGCCAGTTGTGGAGACTGCTGCCCCTGAGATCCAGAATCGAACAAATAAATAAAACCATACTACCTAACAAACATTTTTTTTTTATTGAAAAATCATCCACATTTCCATGTCTTCTGGTGGATCTACTCTTCGTTCTTCACACCTGCTCAGGTTGCTCCGTTAACACTCATTTCCACTCCAAACCCGCATCCTCATTTACACCTTCGTCCCCGGGGTTTCGGATTTCCACAGAATGATTGTCAGGATAAGAGTCAGGGTAAAAGAGTACGACTGGGGACAGGCAGTGTTGCACAGTAGCATGCAGATCTATTAATATTAAATCAAGTCAGAAACACATTCTGCTAACTCACTGGTTTCCAACTGGCCTCCAGAGATTAGCAGGAGCAGAGAGTAACAACATGAATGCAGGTGCGAGGCAAGAGAAAACTGGTTGCACTTCCTCCTGTTTGAATTCATTTATATCCCACTTTCAAGAGAAGGAAAAGATCAATGGTGGGAGAAAACAATAGGAGAAACAGGAACGTTTCATTCCCAGACCGTTATTTATTTGCCTGGTGGCGAGTAGCAACGATCCAAAGAAGGAAAGCGCTGTTTGTTTTCAAAGTCTCCATTCTGTGAATGCAGGCTGCACTGCTGTACATCCTCAGACTCAGAGCTGAGAGGAAGTCCGATCCACTCTGAGGCCTCGGGCCAGGGTAAGTGCCCTTAAGTGGGTCTTTCTTACAATGTGGTCTTCCTGCCTCTAACTGCGTCACTTGCTCTACCTGTTTGTTAAGCCCTGATGATATAGGGCTGAAAGGAAGAGGAGTGGGTGAGTGATGGGTCAGTTTTACTGTCAGAAGAAAACTAAACTGGAATCCTAGAGGCAGCACAGCCCGCAGATCAGCACTCGAGGTGACAAAGTCACATGGCTCCCTGTTATTAATATTTCTTCTTCTCTGAGACAGTTTCCACTCAGCACAGGCTTCCATTTAAGCTGCGGTTGCTGACTTAGAAGAATTGGAGACCATAAAACAAGACCGGACAATCTTTTTTAATGACGGGCCACAGTGGGTCCTAAAATTTAACATTGGGGCCGGGTCAGGAGCAGATGGTATAAAGTTAAATAAATGACACGCACTAATGATAAATAAAAAAGGTGTGCACTGCAGGTAAAAAAAAAAAGCTAAATGCAAAAAATAAATCTGTATGAAGGTCCACATGTTTTTTTATAGATGCTAAAAGCAGGAAGGATTACAGTATGGTGCTGTGCAATTTGGGTGGCTGTTGTGGAGACTGCTGCCCCTAAGACCTGGCAATGGATAAGAGGATGAACAGGAATGAATGGACACATACTGTAGATAGATAGATATATAATATATAATATATAATAATATAATGGTGGACAACGGACAAGTTTGCTGGGCCGGTTTAAAAAAAACAGAAAACTGACCATATCTGGCCCTATGGCCTTTGTTTGGTCAGACCTGCCACAGAAATACTGATTACTTTATTTTCTTGTGGCTTATTTCTGGTCTGGAGTTTTATTCTCTAATGGTTTCCATCATGAATTGATAGATATTTTTTTTTTCAGTCAGTCCATAACAGCTGTGCCAAAGCTAACCCTGAGGTATGAAGTCATCAGAGACTGTGAACCATATGACAATCTGCACTCACTTCCAGGTCTAATCCTCAATCTGCTGTGGAATGAATCCTTCCCTCCAAGGACTGCAATCTGGGCTGTTTTGATAGACAATCAAGTTAATCCTCTGACATCATTTTAATATATATATATATATATATACAGTATATATATATATATATATATATATATATGGTCAGCCGCACCACACTAAGGAAGATGATCTGAAATGATGAAGCCATGAAACATACCATGAAGTCATCTGGCATAAGAATGCTGTTCTAAACTACAGAGAACAAATGAAAGAAAGAAAGAAAGAAAGAAAGACAGGAAATAGAAAGAAAAGACAGGAAATACAGATATTAGTTTTTAAATTTTAATCTTTTTAAATTTAAATCTCAAAACCTAGGTTTTGAGATTTAAATAATAACTTTTAAAACAGTTGATACAAAACTTCAAAAACAGTAGTGTGTAGAAACAGACCTAGTACAGCTGTCACAAATAACAATGATAATCTGAATCTCGAAAAAACTGTACGACAAACGATCAATTTCTATTCATCCCCAACTGATTCACCAATCAGGTCTCTGCACAAACCTGTAGTAAAGGGTCTATTGGCCAAACGTCTGACCTTACATCTGCCCTTGAACTCAGTTACTGGGTCAAGTACAAATGACGAGCGCAGGAAACAGGCCATTGCTGTTTCCTATCACCATGACCCAGAGTTCAAAACGATGGGAGAACCTGGGCTCTTCGAGGGCGTCCAGCCTCCTGGAGACTGAAGACACTTTGCTTCTCCTTTATGTTGGTTCCTGTAATGAAGATAAAGTTTATGCTAAGCTGATCAGAGTTACACTAACAGTAAAGAAATCAAAGAGGGAACTGAGACAACGCAGTTCACTGCCAGGCACCTGGAACAGTGTGTAGTCATGAGCCCACATTTGGTTAAATTTATTCAAATCAGTTTCCTGTGAACCTGTGGAACCAAAACTCTAGGCTCAGCTGACGGAAAGGCGCTGGTTGCAACTGCTGCATGTAAAAGTCTGTTGAGTCTTTTCAATCACTGGAGGTTTGAGGAGAGTTTTTTTTCCACTGAGGTCTCAGTCTATCAGTACAGTACACACAATATGAATGTATGAAGGTTAAACGTGTTTCTGCAGAAACAAAAAATCAGCCTCAGTCTGGCCTTCACACTCTGCCTACACAAGACAAATACAGGAAGAAGAGAAGAAAAAAAAGGAAAAAGAAAAGTGAAGTCTATCTATCAATCAAGGGCCACAGCAGGACATCTATCATCTGAGGAGACTGCGGTCTTTTGGATTGGACACTCCTTGAGACCTACAACAGTCATCCTGTATGGTGTGGCTTCCTGGAGCAGTACCATCACAGGGAGGTAGAGAAGCAGGTTGGACAAAGTCAACAAGAAATCTAGCTCTGTCCTGGGTCGTTCTCTGGATTCAGTGCTGGAGGTTGGCTTGGATTGTCATTCATGCGGGACAACGAGTCCCACACCCTTCAGTTACAGACTGCTCCACCTTTAGTGTGTGAAGGAGAGATTAGGAAGGTCTTTCCTTCCTGCTGCTGTTTAATTACCACTCCTGGTATGTGCAATATTCAAACATACATTGCAAACTAACTGTCCCTTTCTCTATAGACCACTGCTATTTCACTTGTATAATATAATATAATGCTAAGACTGTTTATACTGTTTTATGTTCTCACTACCATACTACTCCATTGTGTATTGTGTTTATTGGAATGTTGTTGAGTGCATATGTTTGATGTTTTTTTGTATTTTATCTATTCCTTACATCCGTAGCCGTGCTGTTGCAAACTGGAATTTCCTTACTGTGGGACAAATAAAGGTTTTCCTAATCTACCAGTCTGTGTGTCTGTCTATCTATCAGTCTGTCTGCCACTCTGTATGTATGTTTGTCTGTTTGTCTATCTATCTGTCCATCTGTCTGTCTCTCTGTCTGTCCACCAGTCTGTCTTTCTGACTGTCGGTCTGTCTATATGTCTATCATCATTCTCTCTGAATGTCTATGTGTCTGTCCTTCTATCTGCCTGTCTAACTGACCATTTGTTTGTCTGTCCAACAGTCTGTCTCTTTGACTGTCCAATCTGTCCATATGTCCATCAGTCCATCAGTCAGTCTGTCTGTTTATCTGCCCATCTGTCTGTCCATCAGTCCAGCCTGTATGTCTGTCTGGCTGTCTATCAGTCCATCAATCTGTCTGTCCATCTGTCTATCTGTCCAGCCTGTCTGTCTGTCTGTCTGTCTGCCTTTCTGTCTGTCTATCAGTCCATAAATCAGTCTGTCCATCTGTCTATCTGTCCATCAATCTGTCTGTCTGTCTGTCTGTCTGTTGGTCTATCTATCTGTCTGTCTTTCTATTGGTCTATTTGTATGTCTGTCTGTCTGTCTTTATCTGTCTGTCTGTCTATTGGTCTATTTGTATGTCTGTCTGTCTGTCTATTGGTCTATTTGTCTATCTCTCTGTCTGTCTTTCTTCTTGGAGGCTGTCTCTTATACACATCTAGATGTGTATAAGAGACAGGAAGTGAGACCCTGTCAGTGTTAGCCTACAGTAGGTTAATACGTCAGTGCTTCAAACACCACCTAACAGAGATAGAGCCTGTCTCTTATACACATCTAGATGTGTATAAGAGACAGGTCCAACAGTCTGTCTCTTTGACTGTCCAATCTGTCCATATGTCCATCAGTCCATCAGTCAGTCTGTCTGTTTATCTGCCCATCTGTCTGTCCATCAGTCCAGCCTGTATGTCTCTCTGGCTGTCTATCAGTCCATCAATCTGTCTGTCCATCTGTCTGTCTATCTGTCCAGCCTGTCTGTCTGTCGGTCTGTCTGCCTTTCTGTCTGTCTATCAGTCCATAAATCAGTCTGTCCATCTGTCTATCTGTCCATCAATCTGTCTGTCTCTCTGTCTGTCCACCAGTCTGTCTTTCTGACTGTCGGTCTGTCTATATGTCCATCATCATTCTCTCTGAATGTCTATGTGTCTGTCCTTCTATCTGCCTGTCTAACTGACCATTTGTTTGTCTGTCCAACAGTCTGTCTCTTTGACTGTCCATCTGTCCATATGTCCATCAGTCCATCAGTCAGTCTGTCTGTTTATCTGCCCATCTGTCTATCTGTCCAGCCTGTCTGTCTGTCTGTCTGTCTGCCTTTCTGTCTGTCTATCAGTCCATAAATCAGTCTGTCCATCTGTCTATCTGTCCATCAATCTGTCTGTCTGTCTGTCTGTCTGTCTCTTTTACCCAGGCCATCAGCCTTAGTGTCCAATAAATAAATCATTTTGGTGAATCCTGTGAATCAGCAGTGAACTTTTCACTCCACAGTCTCTGCCCCAGCAGGCAGGCAGGCACACAGGCATCAGGAAACAAACAGATGAGATTGTAGTACAAGTTCAGACACCCCCGGTTCATGTTCTCCTCCATGTTCTGTAAACAGACTGATCACCAACAACAACTCCCACAGCCTGCTGCTGAGGAAAACAAGAACACAGGCGGGCAAACAGAAGAAAAGGAAAGACTGCTGCTGGGGTCTGGAACTGTGAACATTTCAAGTAGTTTATAGACGTACAACGGTGTCATTCAGCGTCAACTAATAAACATAACAACATATTTGATCAAACCTTTTTAACCCGTGACTCGTTCTGACTTAGATTTGAGTGGAGCCCAGAGACACTGCTGTTTGTTGTTCTCCACTTCAGCAGCAGGTGAGTGGGTGATGAAGAGCAGCTGAGCAGGTGAAGGACAGTTGAGCTCCACTGCTTTGACAACACAATGGAATGATAAACACAGCGGTTACTGTGTTCAATGAGCTCTACAACCACTGTAGACATAAAAACAATGGCTGAACCTTTTATCCACTTGAAACCTGATAACCATCGTCTAAACTGAAAATACAGTTGATTTCCATCAGTATATTTAACTGCCTGTTTAATTTTTAACCAGGTGTAAACACAACCCCACATTGAGATTTGGTTTATTTGTTAAAACCGGGATGTTTCTAAGTGTAAACAGTTCTTCAAACAGTGTTTCCACTTTAACTGGGAGAGTAGTAACCCCACCCAATCCCACATGGTGGTTGTCAAGACTGAAAACAGACACATGCAGGTTCTATAAAGCTGACTTGGCCAAACTTTTTGACCCGTGGGCCACAATTGGTCCTAAATTGGACACAGGGGCTCAAGTCCAGAGCAAAAAAAATGAAGCATTTGTTTGAACTAAAGAAAATGACATGTACATGTCATGCCTTTATGACATCATCTACTGTGGAAACTAGGCATTGCAGGGAAAGCCAGATGTACAAGGATATAATAATTTAATTTGGACAAAGTTGGCTCAAAGGGCGTCATCTGGCCCCCGGGCCTTAGTTTGCCCACGCCTGCTATAGAGAATGTTTTGTTTTGTATTTATATTATTGAAAAGAAAGAAGAAATTTATTTTTTTGTCATTGTGTCGTTGTGATTCACACCACAGCACACAACGAAATTTTGGCCTCTGCATTTAACCCATCATCAAAGTGAGCAGTGGGCAGCTAATGAGCGCCCGGGGAGCAGTGCGTGGGGACACTACCTGGCGGTAGTGGGATTCGAACCGGAGACCTTGCAGACCCAAGTCTGCTTCCTTAACCACTAGGCCACTGCCCATAAAAAAAACGTATTATACATATACATGGTTTTATTATACATGGTACCATGGTACTACCAGGTAAGAGACGAAGAGGAAGGCCAAAGAGGAGATTTATGGATGCAGTGAGTGAGGACATGGAGGTGGTTGGAGTTGGAGTTGAGGATGCGCAGGACAGGGTGAGATGGAAATTATTGACTCGCTGTGGCAACCCCTGAAAAATGGAATAAGCCGAAAGGAAAAGAAGAAGATGGTTTTATTATACATAAAACCATGACAATGGCTGACAATGGATTGTAACACATGCTTAGATTGTTACATGTAACTCCCTTATGTACCATTACAACACTTTTTCAATTATAACCAATTTTCAGAGGGTGTCAGTGGTAGACTAGTGGTTAAAGAAGCAGACTTGGGTCGATGAGACTTTAGGTTCAAATCCACCAGCTGCCAGGTTTTCACTCAGGTGATCTGAGTAATATGCTGCAGTGTGATTTGGGTGGCACTTGTTGAAACGACAACATAGATAGATGGATAGATCACTACGGTTAAATACAGAGGCATAATTTCCCGGAGGATACTCCGGAGGGACTAAGAGTACTAAATAACTTCTAAAAAAGATAGATAGATAGACATAAATGTTTCAGAAATTCAATCAGTTACAGGCTCTGGAGCAAAACGTTTTTACAACAATACCCCCGTCTCTCCTTCAGTAAATCATGCTTTATCGCCCTAAGAACTTAAATCCAATTCTTTCTCAGTTGAAGTCTTAGAGTGAAATACAATCAGAAGCCCGGAGCATAGCCTTCCTGCCCAGAGCATTGAAAATAGTTCTCATCGGTCCAAGGTTGGGAATTATCACTTGGCTTACTAAATAGTGTCTCCTGTTTTTGTTTTGCAGTGGGAGTGGGTACAGATACAGTATCTGAGGGAGAGATTGCAGAGGAGTGCATTTCCAACTTAACCAAAACAAACACCCAGTGTGTGGAGGAAACCCTTTCTGTGCTGGTGCCGTCAGTGTGAGGAGAACTTGAGACGTTTTTTTTTTTTTTTTACGTAACATAGCCTAATATGGCAGTGGGTTGACCGCACGCAGGAAGGAAGGGCGGAGGTCTTGCGTGGGACCTGAATGGCCAAGTGCACTTGCCTGGTTATCGCTGCTCACACTGTTGCCACCACAACCAGGTCATGGATTAGTTTGATTAAGATGAATTGCTTTATATATATTATCAGATATAATGTTATAGTGGCGGTGGTAGCTTAGTGGTTAAGGAAGCAGACTTGGGTCCGCAACGCTTTAGGTTCTAATCCAACCAAGACCACTTCCTTAACTGCTAAGACACCACTGCCAACAACAACATCGTCATTATTATTATTATCAACTTAAAAATATAGTGAAAGATCTGAACACTCACTCACCAGTGTTATTTGCAACGCCGTTACGTAACGAAACCACTTTTCTCGGTAACTGATAACATAATGCTCTTCCCATTCAGCAACGCCGTTATTGTTACTGTGGTGTAAATGTTCGTTACTCGTTACTATCTGTGGTCCAAATGGACGGTTTGTTCGGGCGGGTCTTCTTGCCTTACAGGGAAATAAACAGTCTCACACACACACACACGCGACATGGTACAGCAGCACGCAGCCACTAGCAAGACGACAGCAGGCGGCAAGTTGAGGTTACAATAAAAATGTCTGTCAAAATGTCTAAATATCTATTTTGTTTTTATTGCACCACTACATTGTCTTGATAGTTGCTACAGAACACAACACTAAACTTTTTTTTTAATGTGTTTTTAACCTCTTAAGGCCCAAGCTGTTTTTTACATGCATTTTTTTTTTAATTTCTTTTCAAAAACTGAAAACTGCGAAAATTTCTTTCACGGTAAAACTAATAAATAGGAAAACAATTTCTCTTCAAGGACCAAAGAATTCCAAAGTGCACACGTTTGTGGATGCAAGAGCTGGAAAGTGCTGTCCACGTAAATTAACCAGCTTACTTTTATAATTAAGTAACTAGTAATGTAACTGGTTACTTTTTCGGAGCAGTAACTAGTAAAGTAATAAGTTACTTTTTTAAAGTAACCTGCGCAACACTGCTCTTCACTTCACTGTACCGCATAAACCACATTGTTCAGATTTTCCCTCGGAATTTTGTCCTTGAAATGAACTAACTTGTAGTGTGTTCGCCAGTTTGAAGTAAACTGGAATGTTGTGTTTGTCACCAATCCGCAATCGCATGGTCCAGCACAGGAGGGCGACCACATCAGGTCAGCAGTTTATCGACATGTCAAAGAAAAAGGACACTCATTCAAGGACACGAATGTGCATATTTTGGACAAGGAGGACAGGTGGTTTGAGAGAGGAGTGAAGGAAGCCATCTATGCTGATCTGGAACAACCAACCTTGAATAGAGGGGGAGGTCTGTGTCATCAACTGTCTGCTACAGACCATTTTGCCTTGAGATCCCATCCTAAATGTGTTTAACTGCTCATCAATACCAGAGCAGTCTTCTCTGGACAGATGTGACCACAAGAACTTCTATTAACATCTGGACATCGACACAAAAACTACAGTTTTAGACAGTTCCTGTCTAAAAAGCCGTGCCCACAGACAGCTCAGAAGAAGTTGTTTCTCGCTTTTGTCTTGTTTCCCAATATTTGCAGCCGTATGTCGTATTACTTTACATGAAGTAATCAATTTAACTTTTACAAACAGACTTTATTGTCATTTTCCCTCTATGGCTATGCAGTAAATCTGTAATCGTATGTTCCGTGTTATTTCCATGTTGACTTTGTGAGGTCTGTCTATCCCTTCCCCTGTGTGGGTTAATCAGTGTGAGCACGGTCACCTGTCTCACATGTGTCACCTGGTGTCCTTAGCATATATAGCCCCCTCCTTCACTCAGTCCTTGTTGGGTCATTGTCTTGAGATGTCGTGTTCGGAGCTGTTGTCTTGTCATGTTTGCATAATGTTGCAAGATGATAATGTCCTGCATAAAATTGCTCTGCTGTTTGGTTTTGGTTGGAGAAGTCAAACCATTTAGTTATAGTAAAGATTATCTGTTCAAGAGCGGATGTTAGCTCATGTAACTTTAATTGTTTTACAATAATTAAACCTTTAAAACTGGAGGAAAGTCTTCCTGTGCTGCATTTGGGTCCAACCTTGTTTTCCACAACTCAGAGATCGTAACAGACTTTGCATGAAATGGTCCTCCGCACTTATTTTCCATGCAAACCTTGTGCAAACAGATGATCAAGGCTAGTGTTGCACTGGAAGAAATGAATTCAAAACATATCACTCAATTTGCATTGAAATTTGTAAAAATGCAAAATCTGGAAGAAAAAAAAAAGAAGCTGAAATGAGATCACACTTACACTTGGTTTTTACTATTTGACATTCCTGTCATTTCACTGGGCTATAAGAAGATGAAACGCCGCAAGTGCTTGCAGTCACAGGGTGGCTTTGACGATCCCAGCCTTGATCCATCATGTGAGATCTCACGAGCTGAGCACAGTCTTAGAGACGACTGGAGGCTTAAGTAGCTGCAGGCCCTTGTGTAATGAAGTGTGCAACAAGGCTCCCTTTAGAATGGAGCTGGAGTGCTGCAGTGGATGACCTAAATAACTGCTATGCATATCATATATAGGCGTGCGAGCGTGTGCGCGTGTGTGTTAGATCAGTGTTCCCCAACACTATTTGCGTCATGGACCGGTCAAACGTCTAGAAATTTTTTCTCGGACCGGTCTTTAAGGTGGAGCTGATAAATACCACTAAAGAAAAATCCAGTATGTCCAGCATAAAAGTGGTATTTTTTGCTGGTAGCTCCATCTCTAGGATCATTATTCTACCAATGTATCCACTGTCCCTCCTCTGAGCATGTCCAAACCATCTCAATCTGGCATCTCTAGCTTTTTCTCCAAACCTTATATATATTTATATATATACATGGATGTTATGGATATATATATTTATGGATGTATATATATATATATATATATATATATATATATATATATATATGTATATGAATTAACAGTATACACATTTGTATATAGTATAAAAATTGTTTTAAAACAGAAGTGTAGAGAAACTCATGAGCCAGAAGGATGAAACTTTCACAACATTTATCTCCTGCGGTGAACTCCTGTTTATCGACTTGCACTTTCACATCCTCTCACGAAGACTCTCTGTCTCTGTCTGTTGCATTTGATGTCTCCCATTGCAACCATCTCACTGCTGCTTATAACAGATATTCAGTGCATGTGAACTGAGATAGACACTTTTCCATCTCACTATTTCATCTCAATATGGGTTTATTATGCAATATCTCAAACTAAAACTCTTATCTTATACTTTAGAAAGTAACTTGAAATAAGGCAACAATTAGTAAAAAAAAGAGCACTACAAGCGATAATTTTGACAGAAAAAATATATTCTTTCCATGTAACTTGGCAACAAGAATAAACAGAGAGACTAAAAGAGCTTTTAATGTTCGTTGGTTTCCACAGTTTTTTAATATTTAATTTACATTTTGGTTCAAATCAGAGTGAACCACGTCTGTAGTTCAGTCTTCTGCGATAAAATTCATAGAAACAAAGGTCAGACCACTGTTTATGACAAGGTATTGATTTATGTGAAAACAAATGGGACTTGACGAGAGAGGAATAGGGTTCTCAGGAAACCACCAACTGTACTGAATCTACAACAAAATATCCCACAGTGACGCTTCTGCATCATGAACTTCCGGTGTGATGCAAGTGTAAAGCAGTGTGGGCCACTTCAAAAATACAGTTTCACTCATATAAACTCATATATGCGTCATACAAATAAATTTTGTTAAGTAGGCGCAAATGTAAATGTTGTTTTTTGGTGAGTTTTTCTATTTAGGTTACCCTTTTTATTTAATTTATTTAACATGACATGAATTTATATTTTATTCAAATTTTTTAAAATATTTTGTTATGTTTTTTTTTTGTTTATTCCTTTTGTTCATTGTTCCTTTATTTGCATTTGAATCACTTGTTGTACCTCTGAGCTTATAGGTATTTTAACTAATTTAATAGTTAATAAATATTAACTAGTTGTCTCTTGGCTTTATTAGCCCACATAAACTGATCTTAAGTGGGTTTTTTTTGTTTATATCTTTTTTCTTTTTGTTTTGACGTCAATTTTTTCAACTACTAGTTATTTTAATTAGGTTTTGACAGTATTTGTATACATTTTTTGTTTTTATTCTTACACATATGATAAATATATTAAAAATCATATAATATTTTAAATAAAATGAATAAATATATTTTTAATTCTAAAATAAAAAAAATTCGAATACTTTATTTGTATTTCAACTTTTTTTTTAATATAAATACGTCAGTCTTTAAAAATCTGAGCACAAACTCTTTGTCCTAATGTAGAATTTTACACTTTGAGGCTGTTTATAATTTTCTCTCTAACACACAGGTCACTGAACTACAGCATATCAGCAGAAAAACCAGACAGGAGTGACGCCACTCAAAACCCTGAGAAACAAAACCAGGCTGATACCAAGTTCCATTAAACAAAAAATGAACAGAAAACAGGGGTAAAAAATGTCGGAGCACAATCGATTCTCAATCAACCACTGTCTACCCATCCAGACTTACCAGGAATCCAAAAACACACAGTACATTTCTATAGAAGATGACATGGTGTAAGAATTCCCCACAGGCATTTCAGCACAGCAGACAAGCCCCGACTCAAACGTACTATAAAACGCAGAAGAGACGAAGAAAACCAGACACACTATCGACTCCGTCTCCACACTTCATCGTAGGGATGACTAATGAGAAAATAGGGAGGTTATGAGAAAAGTGATTCAACACGTTGATAAGTGAGTTGAGAACACTTGAAGGTGTATATAGGGCACCAGGGGTGACAGATTTTCCCTTCTGGCTTTTCAAAAAGGCGCAGTAGTAAGTTCAGTTTCCAATATAACCATATATTCTGGACCATGAGCTGCCCTGCTGTGGCCGCAAGTGTGAAAATTGGTACACTGACCTAGAATCAATAAATCAATACAGAACAGGTACATTTTCCCTGTTACAGTACAATTAACCAGAAGATTCAGAATGAGACTTAATAAAGGGTAAAACAGACCTGGGCAAACTAAGGCCCGGGGGCCTGATGCGGCCCGCCCAACTTGTCCTAATTTTACTTTTAATTTATATTATCGTTATCCTTCTACCTTTTCCCTGCAAAGCCAGCATTTCCCCAATAGATGGTCTCGAAGAGGCTAAAAGCATTTAGCCTTTATTCAATACTTTGCTCATCATTTGACTTACTTCACTGAAATACTCAATCTTTCTATCCTAACTTGGCCCGTGGCTCATATTTTAGTACCACCTGTGGCCCGTGAGACAAAACAATTGCCCAGGCTTGGGGTAAAAAGTTCCCCAAAAAAAGTCCAATGCTTATCATTGTTATTGGTGTAGTAGATACAGGTACACAAGCCTAGAGTGCCCTCTAGCTGCTGCCAGTGAGAAAATAACAAATATGTGAAATTAAATATTTCAATATATAAACCGCATCTAAGTATAAGTCGCATACTTGAAAAACTGGAAATGTATAACATTTGGTGCAATAAATCAAAACAAATGAACAAAAGAAAACGATATTAGTTGACAGTGTCTAGAACAGACGTGTGTTATTACTTTTTTAACATAAGACTAGGCTGGAAGCTAAATTTTACATGGAAACACATGTACTGTGTGTGTTAGGTAAATGATGGAGTGATAAATCTGACACCAGGAGTTCACAGAGGTTGTACAGTTAGCAGGATATGAAGATCCAGCAGACATTTGTCTATCAAATTCCAGCAGCAAGACCAAGCCTGCCCCAGCACAGGTGCAGGTGCAAACCCTGTGGCAGAAACACCCAGCATATCCAGAAAAACAAGACAGCTGTCGTTTTCAATTTTTCTCCCTTTCTAGGATTCCAAAACTATTTGTTCACTATTGCTATTTGTTTACTACTTGACAAATAAAATGTCTATTTACTTCAGAGTTTCATTTATATGTCGTGATGTGCTTCCCACTGAGGCCAAATTTCGTTGTGCACTATGGTGTGTCACAATGACAAAAAAAAATAATTAAATACTGTACTTCAATACCTATATCAAGTTCCCCAAAAACATTTTTTGCTTGTGACGTAACTTTCTGCCCAACAATTAGATGGGATGGATTACATGGGATATACTGTTTTAAAGATGCACATGTTTTTGTAAAACTGTAAAAAAAAAAAAGAGTTTAAGTCAATTTTGTTGTTGGACCTCCATTTTCCCTGAACCCATCTCGCATGCGGACTGCACACCAATTGCTGTCGTCACTCGTCTTTAGCACCACATCTTTTTTGACCACTCCTCATTTTTCTAATTCAGTTCTGCAGTTCTTGACACCATTTCAAGTTCTTCACATATAAGTAGTTATTGGATTGACATAATACTAGATGATAATACTACTTATTCTAGTGGTTAAACTGCAGACATTTTAGCTTTTTTATGCAAAAACATTTGTAATTTATCATTTTAAGTGTTAAAAGACTCGGAGTTGTAACTACCTTTAGAAGAAACAAGGGTGAGGAGATAACGTCTTTGTTTTCCTATTTCCTTTCTAAACCTCACACAATAAGCTGGTGTGATTTTCCATTGATCTACAGCAGTTGGGATTCAACAGCCTTGTGCATTTTCATCAACATTTGCACATCACAGAACTTCAATGTACCGTCAGAAGAACAAAAGGAAAACAATCAACAATTGTTTTTTTTTATTTGGGATCAACTATCAAACTATAACCTCAAGACACTTTGTATCTGGAACTAACTTTCATCTGAAACACACAGCAACTCACAAAATGTCTATCGGTGTCTGGAAAGCAGACAATAAATACAATATAACTTCTCTACAGTGTGGAAAGAACATGACAAAAATAGTATTTGTTGCCAAGTGCAAGTGCAGTGGCATAAATAAAGTATAATAACACTAATTACAACAGGTGTAAGATAAACCAGTAGGTCATCTTCAAATATCTGGGACACAAAAATAGATTCACAGTCGGTGTTCGCTGGAACTCAGTGATGGACCAATCTGTGATCGGTACGAATTTAAAAAAAAAAACGTTTGAGAACATTCTTTCTTCTTTGGATGGTCAGTGATAAAGCGAACTATTATTTAGAGGAGCCCTAACAAAAAACAAGACCTCAGAGGAGTTTGATTTGTTAAATTAAAATAAAAAAAAAACGTGCATGGAATTGTTATACTGCAGAGCTGAGAATCGTTAAGAGTGTGTACATTCAGAGGAAACCTGTTAAAATGTGCACTGATATTGTGTAGTAATATGGTACTAGAGGAAAAAGAACCCGGCCTGTGTTGTCAACTTCAACAATTTATGGTGTTTATTGATTTCTCAATGGCTTCTTCCTGAGGCAAAGGAACAGAGGGAGATGGAGAACAAACAAAGCAGAGTTTGTGGAGAACGTGGAGCTAAGAATATGTATCAGTCTTTTTAAGTCCCAGCCGTATAAAATTGAAGCCTGGCATTGTGGGAAAGGGGTGGTGGAGAGAAGAGGAGGGCGGGTGGTTCTTCCAATGATGCGAATAAAAAAATATAAGAGTGTTACAATGCAGAGAGGAGACAATCCGTCACTCCATGATGGTTCTGTAAACTGTGGGCTCAATGTAGTCCCCTCTGTATCGAGAGTTCACCACCCGTTGTCTTTTGGAGTTCTGCTTGACGTCGTTCTGTGCAAAGAGCTCGTAGCGCATGTCTGAAGCCACTGACTAAAAAGTAAAAAAAAAAAAAAAAAGTTCAATTAAAACGACTAAATGATGACAAGAATTCACAGAGTCTAACTCTTAGACAACTTTATTTACCAGCCGTGACTTGACTCTCTTGGGCAGATCCTCATCCAGAGTGTAAATGTCCTCTCGCTTGACACTGAGTTGTGACCCATCCTCAAACTCCACCTGAACCACACCACGAAAACACACATTCACAAATGCATCAAAAGGGTCTTAAAACAGACAATGGTTAGCAAAAACATAACAAAAGAATAATAGGATTTTTCTTTCTTTTCTTTTAACACTCTCATCTTCTTTTTCTCCTTTCGATATGTCCCTTTTTCAGGGGTCCTCCCTCACTGCATCCATACATCTCTTCTTTGGCCTTTCTCTTCGTCTCCTACCTGGTAGCTCCATCTATAATATCATCCTTCTAACAATACAACCACTGTCCCTCCTTTGAACATGTCCAAATCATCTCAATCTGGCTTCTCAATCTAGATTTTTCTCTCTTCCTGTCTGTGTTGTCCCTCTAATCACCTAGTTACCCCTAAAGAGAACCTCAGCATCTTTGACTCCGCCTCCTGTCTTCTACCTATACCTTGTGTCTCTAAACCATACATCACTGCTAGTCTCGCAACTGTCAACGACAACGATAAACACTCGGACTACTTACCGAAAACATTGGAATGGAGTGTGCAGCGACAAACTTAGCTCCATAGATCAGGCCGTCAGTCCACCGTACCTGAACAGAGTCTCCTTCCTTGGGAGGACCCAGGAGGACGCAGTCACGATTCTGTGGACACAATTATGGTTGACAATTCTTACAAGACAAAGCAAGAAGAAAAGGTGCAAGCCAGGCATATTAACAGCTAGCTACACAATGGCATCACACCCAATGCACTGATTTGTAATGTCAGCAGTAGCGAAAATGTTTGATTCTAGTCCTATCTATTAAATACAATAGCTATTTTACCTCAATGTCCTCAGGTAAGAGGTTGTCACTGTAGGAGCCGTCGTCAAACACCACCTCGTAGAAAGTAGCCGTTGTCAGTTCCATCAGCTCACTGTGGTAGTAACGGCCGTTCTTGTATTTACAGATCACCTTCTGTCCCACCTGCAGGTCCTGCATGGCCGTCTTGTTTCGCTAATAAACAGAAAACAAACCTAAGCGGTTTATTTTTGTTTGTTTTTTATTTACAACTCTATCAACCCTTTGGGAGTATCCTTCGGGAAACTATGCCTCTGCATTTAACCCTTCACTGTAGTGAGCAGGGGGCTGCGCCAGCGCCCGTGGAGCAGTGTGGGGGTACCATGCTCAGGGCATCTCAGCGGTAACTTCACCACTGTGCCACCAACTGCCCCAAAGTTGCTGGGAGGCTCTACTGAGACCCAGAAATCTTCACAGTGGAAGATAAGACACCGCTAATTTGATTTGATTTAAATAAAGCACCTGACCTCTCTTGAGCAGTCACGGAAGGAAATGCAGGAACGTCAAAATGCGTTCATTCCAATGAGTTAATGTGGTATCACAATGGAGAAACATAATTCAAAGTAACAGTTAAGGTCTTATATTCAATGGACCATGCAGTATGACGACATGAGACTGAAAGAATTTTAAGTAATTGTTTAGAAATCCTTATTCACAGAAATCTCTGTAATTACTCGGTGCCTGTATGAAACCACCAGATAAGATTTATTACAGATGTGTGTGGAATCTTATTCTTTAAGACAGACTTCTGTCTGCTTGGACTTGTCAGTGCCCCCTGGCCCTATCACCTCCCTGCCGTAAAAGATTCTGACAGAAAAAAATTCAGCCAAAGCCTTGTATGTTTAAAGATGGCGGAGGTCACCAGATATGTTAGGCAGGAATCTGAGGTTGTCGTTAAATTTCAACAATATTTGATTTTCTAACTCATCTCTGTGTATTGGTTTGCAGGTTTATTCTAAAACATGCGCTTATTTCCTTGTGGCAGTAGATGTGAGTGTGAAACCAGTAAAGAATGTGAGGCTTCATCGTTATCCTCTTATCAACAACTTCACTAATTCTCGCCAGTTTACGCCCATGAAGCTCGCCAACGTTGGAGACTTTTTCAAACATGGTGCTTTAACCTTTATCCACCAGCTTTTATGAAATTTATCTTATAAAAACGCCAATATATATCAACAACTATCTTGTTGCTATCTTTAACCTCTACTGTCACAATATTTCCCTTCGTTTTCACTGACATTTAAAGCTTTTACCCAATTTTAAGCTAAATTAATGAATTTGTAATTAAATCCTCAGATTATTTTTACCATCAACTTGTGTTCATGAGATGAGGGGTTTGGACTTTACTGCATGTCTCCAAGTGTATATTCACATACTCTAAAGCAGTGGTCCCCAAACACTGAGCCGGGGACCAGTCTGAGGGTGAAATGGTGTTGAACCACAGAAAAACAATGTTTCCTTTCGGCCCTATCTGGCTATTACTTCCACTTGATCCATACCCATATCAACAAAAGAGCTTAACAATAGAATGGCTAGGATTCCATCATCAATAATGCAACTATATTTAGTAAATATTTTCCTCAGTGAAGACAACAACAATAAACTCAAAATGTCCTTGTATACCAGTCTTGTAGGAGAAAGTTATAGGCTGTGAGCACTTGAGAAAATCCTTGTTGTGTGCATGCACAGTTAATTCGGGTAGGAAAATTTTATAGGTAGGAAAATATTTCTGGAAATTACACTGGAAATTCTATTTTAACAAGGGATATTTATCTGCCACAACTTAATGAATGGTCCGTGAAAAACGTACCAGACATTTAACCGTTCTGTGACGCAAAAAAGGTTGGGGAACATTGCTCTACAGTGAAACTAAGCCTTGCTGGTTGAATTTATGAGATCCATGTACCTAATTTTACTTTATGGCAAGACAGTTAAATCAGATTTATTATTCTTGCAAAATAGAGGCTATATTGATGTTTCACGCTCATAAATCTTAGATCTCTGATATTGTAAAGGCCGACATTCTTTACACTTTTTTTTACCTCAGTTATGACAGGCGCTCTGTGCCTGTGACAGGTGATGAAAACCACAAAGGGCCAGTCGTCTGGGTGCATGAGGACGCCAGCTGCCTGAGCGCAAGTGGGGTGAAACGCAGTGGAGCAGCGGCCGTGGGAGCACTGCACACAGCAGCCCATCACTTCCCTTTTCATCCGCTTCCTGCAGTACACACACTTCTACGGGTGCAAGAAAGATGAGGAGTGAGGGGAGAGGGGAAGGAAGGGAGGGGAAAGGAAACCGGGCAAGTGGAGAGGATAAGACAAGCGCAGGACAAAATAGATCAACAGGAAATATAATGAAGAAGAACAGGAGGTAAATGGAAAGGATCTGGTAACATACACGCTTGAAATAGCCAAAATAGTCCAGTGAGTCAACTTTAAACACCCGCTAGTTGCTTTTAAAAGGGTGTGACTCGTGCAAACAGATTACATGGTGTACATGATTAGTTATAACTTTTTACTTTGGTTTGGAGAAGAAAACCTAGACTAATATTCTGGAAACAAAAAGAGGAACTAACCCAAAATGGCTTAAACAGCTTTTTTTTTTGAGTTTTTACTGACAATGAGACGCCAGAAGCAATTTGGAGCAAGACGGACGTTTTAGTACCATTACACTCATGTTTTATTACAACCTTACTATACACTACCAGTCAAAAGTTTTAGAACATTCCAATTTTTTCAGTGTTTTTACTGAAAATGATGCCGTTTAATGTCTCAGACGTGAAAGCAAAGTACAAATAAGCAATTGGAGTCAAAAAAGAAATTATGGAATCAATTTATAGACCAAAATGTATTCAAAACTGTTGACTCAAAGTAGCCACCTTTGGCAGATATAACATGTGAACACACAAGACGCATTCTTTCTACAATAGAAATCAAAAGTTCTTCCCATGTCTGTTCCCATAAATGTGTGGCACTTGTGGGTTGCTTTGCTTTCACACTTCTGTCCATTTCATCCCAAACCAGTTGAATGGGGTTTAAGTCTGGACACAGTGCTGGCCACTCCATGTTTTCAAGTTTACCAGCTTGTTCTTTTTTCGCAAGACAGTTCTGGCATAGCTTGGACTTATGTTTTGGTTCATTATCTCGCTGTAAGATGAACCCCTGACCAACCAGACCCATACAGGAGGGTATTGCATGACACTGCAGGATGCTGTGGTAGCTGTTTTGGATCAGGGTGCCTCTCACTCTGTCACCATGTCAACATGTCACCAACCCTGGAGCCAGCAAAACAACCCCAGACCATCACACTTCCACCTCCATGTTTGACAGTTGAAGCCACACACTGTGGACGCATCCATTCAACTACCGTAATTTCTGGACTATAAGTGTCACCCAATACATTTTTAAAGGAAAAACATTTTGTTCATACATTAGCTGTACTTGACTATAAGCCGCATGTGCCTCATTCTTTTTGCATTTTCCATGATGAGGGTCAGTTCACGCTAATTTTTTTTCGTGTACAAAGCATGTTACTTTACGTTAAACTTCTTCTTCTTCTATGGTGTTTATTGGCGGTTGTGACTTGTGTCTTCCTCAACACCACCTGTCTCACTCTTACCTTTACTGCTCGAGCAGTTAGAAAAAATGCATTACATTTACATTACATGCGCAATACATTAGTCGCATCTCTGCGTAAGCCGCACAGTTGAAATTGTGTGACAAAAGTTGCGGCTTATAGTCCGGAGATTACGGTACTCAACATGGTACAAACATCCTGCGTGATATATATGTGTGTGTGTGTGCCAACAAAAAGAATATATCCGTTTCATAGTGGCAAAAAAACCCCAAACCTTACAGAAAAGTACTGCTGAATAATTAGAGACATTGGAAGGCAAAAAACATAGGGGCTGTCCTTTCTCATTTGTCTTCATTAGTCACATTTATCAAGCATTTCTGCTTCATAAATGGGACTAATGAACCTGTAACGAGACAGAGGTTCCATCCTGTCATCAATATTAAAAATGAGCCACAGCAGGCTTTTGGACTCTTACCAGTCTGAAGCGGGGCAGTGGAATGGCAGAGAGGTCAATGGGGCTGCGCTCAGTGATGTTGACAAAACAGGCTTCCAGGACAGTGAGTGCACACAGCACGTGAACCCACCTGTATCAACAGCAAACAATGAGCTGGAATTCTCATGAAACTTTACATAATATCCGAATACAGTGCTTCTGAAAATATTCTTAAATATTCTAAACCTATTTGGTGTCACAGAGCTGAAAATCAAATTGTGATTCACTAAACCGATTACATCAGACATTTTATCTTAGAGCTTGCATCAATTAGCATGACATTCAAAGTTTGCCTGTGTCTATAAAAACAGATGGATGTAGATTGTCTGTCAGACTGAAAGGACATATCATATGGTTGATTAAAAGCCTGATAAATGACAACTGCCTTGATCCTCCAACATCTTGACAAAAATGTCCTTAAATACAATTTTAATAATGGAATATAAGTGTTTATACTTGGTCCCCAACTCTCCACTTGGCAGTGGTTCCCAACCACTGGGCCGGGGACCGGTACCGGTGAATTGGTGCTGGGCCGCAGAGAAATAATGTTTCCTTTTGGCCCCATCTGGCTATTACTTCCACTTGATCCATATCCATATCAACAAAAGAACTGACCAATAGAATGGCTAGGATTCAATAATGCAACTATATTTGAAAATATTTTCCCAGTGAAGACAACAACAATAAACTCAATATGACATTGAGTCATTGATACTATATTCTAATTTTTTATACCAGTCTGGTAGCAGAAAGTTATAGGATGTGTGCACTTGAGAAATCCTTGTTGTGCCCATGCACAGTCAATTCGGGTAGGTAGATTTAATTGGTAGGAAAATATTTCATAACACTAGAAATTTAATTTTATTCAGAGGTATTTATCTACCACAACTTCACGACTGGTCCGTGAAAATAGAACAAGGCATTTAACCGGTCCGTGTCGCAAAAAGGTTGGGGAACACTGCTTGAGTGTTGTACTAAGAAAGGTAGGAGAAATTTATCAAACCCGACACTGTCTGAGATGTCACTTACTTGTCATTGTTGGCTCTCTGCAGAGCTCCACCTCTGAGGGAGCAAAGACAGCAGTCCTACAGGAAGGAAAACAACTCACTTTACTATCTAAATATTAAAAGGACATTTAATCTTCCTTCACATCCTGCTGTTAAACTGCTGGAGAACTCACACCAAATTTCACTGGAAGAGTGGGTGCCCAAATATGAATAAATGAAAACAATTGCTGCGTTTGTTTAAGAATTCCAACTCACCATAACAATTCATTATTTCCAATGAAATATTTGTAATAACTTCAACTGTAATTCCTGACACTGACAGTTACTCAATGAATTAACTGTTTCAGTTCCTTGTTCTGCCGTGCCTTCACGGGTAAGAATAGCAATAGCAGAGAGTGAGTATTCCTGTGAGTACACAGGAATGTAGTGTTGTGCTGCCAAGTACCACAGTGTTTTACAAGTTTTAACAAATATTACTAAACCAATAAATAGAAAGAATCAGCTGGCGTAGTTAAGGGGAAAATATGAAAAACAATAATTCAAAGCTAAACTGGCAGAAGAAAAGATTGTTATAACAATTTCCAGGCATTTACAAGAATATATAAAAACTAGAGAGTAATCATGCCATTTGTTTTGTAATGAACACTGCCCCCTAGCGGTTGAGTGTTTGAGTCCATTGGATCCACTGTCCCTCCTCTGAACATGTCCAAATCATCTCAATCTGGCTTCTCTAGCTTTCCCTCCAAACCTTCCTGTCTGTGTTGTCCCTCTAATCACCTAATTCCTGATCCTGTCCATCCTTGTCTCTCCTAAAGAGAATCTCAGCATCTTTAACTCCTCCACCTTCAGCTCTGCCCCCAGTCTTCTGTCTATTGCAAGTGTTTCTAATCCATACATCATGGCTGGTCTCACAATTGCTCTGTAAACTCTTCCCTTCACCTTAGCTGACACTCTTTTATATCTAATATAATCTATATATCTAATGCTCAAATAAAATACATTTTCAAAACATAAGAGGAGGAAAAAAAGAATGAAACAATAAAGAATCACATACAAAGGATGTGACAATCACGACACCAAAGCATGTATTTATGTAAAAGTTATTATTTTTCTGGAGGTAAAAAAAAAGTAACATTGATAGATAAATAAGGTTGTTAAAAAACCAACAAAAACAACAACAGTTTTCACCATCAACTGACCTCTGTAATGGCATCTGCCTCACATCGTGCACACAGCCAATCGTCAAGCTCTGCTTCATCACATGACACGCCATAGCAACCTGCAAGAGTAACATGGGAAAAAACAATTGAATAAATTAATCACCTTAAGCGTAATTTGGTGGGTTTAATGTATGAATGATGAATGACTAGAGCTTAACATGACCACAGACTTGACTATAAACAGGTTGTGTGTGTGTATTTACTACGGACACAACAGAATTACTTAAGGGGGGAATAAAGTTCTGAATAAAGATCAGGCAA
The DNA here is from genome assembly GCA_016785265.1 of Paraplagusia blochii. Classification (NCBI taxonomy): domain Eukaryota; kingdom Metazoa; phylum Chordata; class Actinopteri; order Pleuronectiformes; family Cynoglossidae; genus Paraplagusia; species Paraplagusia blochii. Next base: position 39,014 of record JAFBJS010057591.1, read on the forward strand.
CCGCTATACATGTATTTAAATAACAGAAGTAGCTAAGTTTAACTTTGTTGTTGTCACATTTTGGTGTCATTATGCTTTGAGTCATAGCCAGATGCACAGAAGTAGAGGTTATCTTAATCTTTTGTTGACATTTTATAGTGAAGATACTTTCTATGTAAACATTATATTCACAATTTATTTTCAGACTGTACAACCCAATACATGACCTAATAAAAGAAAGTAAGTCACACAGGCTTAACTGTAGCAGAGAGAGATGACAAAAAAGCCTGTGTGTTACTTTTAAAGAACTCACTGGTGTGAACACGGACGTTGCACTGAGAACAGCTGACCAGACGACTGGTGCCATCCTCTGTGATGTTGGGATTTGACAGCTGTCCCTCCTGATTCATCCTGCTGGTCTGGGTGTTGAAACACATTTCTGGAATGAGAGGTTTGGACCACTGGTATCCTCTGGAACGGTTGACTAACATTTTGTTGGAGCAACCGGCACTGGCCTCCGACTACAACAGAGACAGTAGCAGAAGTTGGTTAAAATTGTATAATGTGCTAGTTCTTGAGAGTATTATTCTTATTATTAGTTCTTACTTGATGGTGAGTATGAAATATTAGGCAGATGCAGCAGTAGGGAGCCTGCTGCCCCATCCTCTTATTGTACTCCCACTCCGCCTGAGGGTTAAATGGCCGAGACTGCCACAGCTGAGCCAGAGGCTTTGCCCAATCTTCTTTTTCCTCTTGCTCCACTTCCACATCAAGGCACATTTCTACATTTTAACAAAAATGAATGCAATTGAAATTAAAATCCGACTCTCACAACGAACATCTGGACTCTGGATGAATATATTGTGCTCACCATCATCACTGTGCACTTCTCTAATCAGAGGGTGGTGGCGAGGAAGCTTCTGAAGTTCTTTCTGCTGCTGCTCCTGCTTCACTACCGATTTGCAGTAAGACTGTTCTTCTGCCACCTGCTGGAGTAAGCGCTGTATTGCAAAATAGGGAATAAAATAGAATTACTATATTGTCCAAAAAACTGAAAACTTCCATAAGGTGATTTATAACAGGTTGGGATCTCTGTGCTGTATGTACACTTTTTCCTCCTCGTTCTTAATAAAAACCAGCCACCTGTTTATCAGTAAATTCAACGGTAGTATTTACTTACATGGTAATTCTGAGTGACAACCAATTCGTTTTGATTTGGATTCTGGACTGGAATGGTTTCTTTGACAAAGGTTATGCCACTATCCACAAGGGGGCATTGGTTACTCTGTAGCGTGAACAACATGAGTAACATTGAGGATACAACTAGAAAAATATTCAATTTAATCAGTAATTACTGAGAGATGGTTAACTACATGTTATTAGTACTTATTGAGAGATTATTAAATGTTAATATTTAGTAATATTTAGGAGATTAGTTAAAGGAGAGGTGTTCAGTGTGCTGTAGCATTATGAATAGACAAGTTAATAATGGAGGTCCACCTTAACAGGTTAGTATGAGAACATCAGGGAAAAAGTGTAAACACAGTCTACAAATAATCTTATTAGTACAGACTTAAGAGAGGGCTGTTGGTAGTACAATTGTATAGTTAAGTAGTAGAGTTGTGTTAGTAGAAACATTTTATTTAAGGCTAACAAGTATTAGGGTGCAAACACTGACCTTTCTCTTGCTGTTCTTGAGATTTTCTTTCTCCATTTTGCTTAACTCTTTGGCTTCTGACTGAGTGTGGAGACGATGGGACATGCTGATGGATTCAACCTCAGGCACCTTCTGTTCAGCATGCGTGGAAGCTGAAGCCAACACTTTGGGCTTTTCCTCCTTATCACCCTGATTCAGAACAGGTACTTTCGCTTCAGTTGGCATAACTTTGGTAAGACTGCTGAGAGATTCTGCTGGGTTTTTTTCAGAACTCGACACCTGAGATGAAGACTGTGGCTGCTTGTGAGGCTGTGCAAAGGTTTTGAGCAGGAGGTGACGAGGCTGATGCTCTCTGGCGTAGCTGTGGACCTGCAGCTGTGTGGGAGTTTGCCGCTGGGTTTCCAGATTGTAATTCTGTACCTGCAGAGTTTCTTTTGGACTCAGTGTCCTGTGGAAGAGCAGACTGGCCACGCCCATTTTGCGCGAGGGCTGTCCTGGAGCCCCTGGCCGCATAGGTGCCACTGTAACTGGAAGATGTCCATTTCCTTCCCTGGACTGAGACGAGATGGCTGGCGGTCGTGTCTTCGCACAGTGTGTGTATCGGCCAGCGCTACTGTTACTTTGGATAAAGCCTCTGTGAAATGGATCCAGTAAAGTCAGTTTGGTTGGTGTGACAACCAGTTTTGGAGGTCCTGTGAATAAGAATAGAAATCAGTGGACTGTTTCGTAAGTAATGAAAAATGTTACTTAAAATAATTAAATACCTTTATTTTTTTTGCCTTCATGGGATATGGTACGGGGAGGCATGAGACTCAATCTTGGACGCTTTCCATAGTACTCCCCCTCTTCCTCATTTTCCTCCTTAGGAACAATGTCCTTTGGTACCTCTAAACAAACTCTGTGTCTTTTGCTCTCGATTCTCTGCGTGGCACTGATGACGAATGAAAATGAAACCTTTTGTTAAATTTAACAAGTTAAAATGTAAATCAGTAAGTTTTAGAAAGCAATACCGGCAACAACATACTGCATTTTAGGATCTGATAGAGCATGGGTCTCAAACTTGCGGCCCGTGGGCCATTTGCAACCCGCGGAACGGTATTTTGCGGCCCCGACCTTGATGTGAGGTTGAATTTATAATAATATTTTATAAATTTGTTCTCCACATTTTATGGTAAATACTACAGTTATCAAAACCTTCATCCACAGTCTGATGCAGTGAAATGATAGTGTGGGTGGTGGCCCTCAACTTATTTGAGTTTGAGATCCCAGTGATAGAGGGATGTGACAGCTAATGGAGAGAGAATGTCAAGAAAAAGACATTGTGGAATCCACCTGGCCCTTAGATTTAAACTGCTTAGTTTACTAGTCAAAGAACACATTTAAAGGTAAACAGTGGATTTTACTTCAGAGTGTTTAGAATGCACTGGTATGTACATCATACAGTCAAAACTTTTAAAAGCCTGAGTGGTTCATCTGTGATACCGTGTCTGCGATTCACCTTTTCCTTTCTTTGTCCTCCATGCAGCTCTCCACAGAACAGTTATAACTGGCGCTGTGCATGTTATTGAAAGGTTCTTTCAGGAACTCTTTAGCCTCAGGAGTAGGCTGTGAATGGTCAATGGGTACCACATCCCGCCCTGCTAGCCACTGGTCATAACGATCTGGCTGATACTTCTTCACAAAAACGTCCATAGAAATCTTCACCATGTCCTTTCGGCAAGAACACTGCAAGACAAAAAAAAATAAAATCAGACTGGATTTCGAGACAACAAAACCAGTAGGTGTTCCATTTTTTCTGAAAGTATTGGGTTGGTTAGAGTTACCAGGACTGCTTGCTTGCCATATTCAATCCATCGCTCTGTCGCAAAGTTGGTGGACTCTGCACAGTTGAAACCGTGGTTGAAACCAGCATGGTAGGAGTAGGGGAACGTTACCATGAACTCACCAGCCCTTTGAGTAATCTTTAAAGAAAGAAAAAATGATAATAATGCAGTCAAACTCTCCTTTGGGTCATGTGGATTTTATACTGTATTTTCATTACTTACTTTTTCAAATGGTATGCCATATTTCTTAAGTATTGAGGGTGAGATCAATGTCATTTTGTGTCTTAAGAAGGCCTCACAATTTTGAGAACTTCCGGGAAAAAAACCTTTTGAGAAAAAAAAAAAAAAGAATCACATGAAACATGTGAGTTCATACAAACCCTATTGAGAAACGTTGATGTATTTGACTCTGCTTTTACCTGTAGCCAAACGCTCAAATCTTTTTCCATGTTCTGGAGGAATACAGTACCTGCAGGTAGTAAAATACCTCAATGAAATGTCAGATTGACAGTCTAACGTCTTCTAAATATTAAACATTATAGACCAACAGCAGGATTATTTAAAATATCCTTGTCTTCCTTACCATGACTTAGGTTCCCCAAAGTGCAGGTAGTTGATGCTGTAGAGGTCCATGTCCTCAGTGTGCCATGCAAAAGTGGTTTTCCACATGCCAAAATACAAGTAGGGTGTATTAACCCCTTCAATCACAATGCCACTTTCACATTCAACAGTATCCAAAATGGTGTCTAGGTGGCAAATGTTCCATTCTGTGATGCCCTGTAAATGAAAATATACATAACATATTGTATGCATGCGAAAATGACAAAATTTCAGAAAAGTATGGACACCCACTGGGTCATAGAGGGATCCATTTACATCTGCCCCATATATTGGTGGATTAAAGGTCACGTTTTTCCAGTACTTGCGCTCAAGCTCCTCAAAGTCGTCATAGTGTGGACTACAGAACCTAAAATAAATAAAATCACAGGCAGTTTGTATCAACATAAATACACCAGGAACATTTTCTTTGCACCAAATAAACGTTGCAAAGAAACTATTCTAATCAACTACTTATTATTTTTGTAATAAACAGATCACACATATTTTCATCCCTATAATATTGAAGTTAGAGGATATGAAGTAAAACAAGGAAATCTAATCAAATAACAACAACACCAGAGAATCTATTTTAATTGACTTTATGGACCTTGAAGACCTTTGACACTATTCTAATGTTTAAAAATATATATATATTAGATGCAGCTGCTTGAAAATGATTGTTATGTGTCTCACTTGTCACTGTTGGCAATCCTGCGAAACTCCCGGACTGTCATCGACTTCTTCTGAATGTTGTACTGTGTGAAAAGGCCAGACTGACCCGTCACCACCTGCTGGATGGGGGCAGGTATCACCAAGTCATCAATGTCATCATATGATTTTCTGGGTTTCCATTCCTTTGGTGGGACAACCTTTGACGAGGGTAAAAAGGGGAAAAATGTTTTACATCCATGAATTTTCATTAGCACACACAGTGGTCATATAAGACTGGTACATAAGTTCTTTCAAAGCTACTGAATCCTTTGCATTTTTTAAATCAAAAACTTCAAAAATAAAGACAATTTTTACATATGGCATATGTGGGCTCTGACATGAAGAGTGACTGAACTTACTTTAGCTAAGCCTGCCTTGTGCGCTCCCTGTGACTCCATGTAAGCGATGTAGCGGTTGAAGTTGCTGAACTGCTCCACGGTGGGGTAAAAGGTCATGATCCCCCTGGATCCATGATTTTGGGACACCCCATCAGATGCCATCCCAGAACCTCGGAGGAAGAGCCTGTACATAACAGCAGAAGATAAATAATTCATTGGTTCTGAAACAAATTCTATATTATATTATATATACTACTGTCCACAACGAAATGTGACCTCTGTATTTAAGCCACCACCAAAGTGAACAACAGCTTTGAGCACCTGGGGAGAAGTGAGTTGAGTTTGGATGGTGCCATGCTCAGTGGCACCAACTTGACAGTTGGTGGATTGGAACATGGACCCTTTCAGACCCCAGTCCAGTTCCTTAACCCAGTGTTCCCTAACCGTTTTTTGCGCCACAGACCGGTTAAATGTCTTGTACTATTTTCACAGACCGGTCCTCAAGTTGTGGCAGATAAATACCCCTTAATAAAATAAAATTCTCTGTGTTACAAGTGCGCCTATAACTTTCTGCTACCAAACCGGTACAGAATTGGAATCTTGTATCAATGACTGCATCATTTCGCGCTTATTGTTGTCTTCACTGAGAAAATATATTTATGCCAAAAGGAAACATTTTTCTCTGCGGCCTGGCACAAATTCATCCACAGAGCCCAGTGGTTGGAGACCACTGCCAATATACCAACACTGCCCTTCAGGACAATTTTGTAACAGACAGTAAAAAAACATCATAAAAGTTACTCAAATTTATAATAATATAATTCACTCTAGTTTGGTCACCTTGGAATAAAACAGAAAGTGAACAATGTCGTCAATGCTCATTTTAAATAGAGAATTTATCTTTCGCAGGTTGTTGTAGGAGAGCAAAAAGTTGGAAGTTATAATTTGCTGGACATGTGTTTGTGCAAGAACACAAGTTGTGACCAGTTGACCACAGAACCATCCCTCCCATGAGATCATTAGGTCGATCTGAAACTCAGAAACAGTGTACTTGCATGCAAATGTCAAGGTCTTACAGGAAACAGAACAGAAAAGTAGCATCTCCCACCAATGGGAGGATCACATAAAGTCTCATTGTTTTTTCACTGACTATGTAAGTTTAAGCAAAAGTCAAAGGGAGGATAGTTGCCCAGAATGTAATATTGTAACATAAGTCAGAAGTGATGAAATTTTAGCTGTGCTTTAATTTAATATTGTAGAACCACCATATACTATGTTACATGATATAGGAGTGCTTAGTTCAAAAAACAGTTCAAAACGAAAAACATGGATGCAGTGGTGGTCTAGTGTTTAAGGATCTGCAAGATCCGCAGGGTAACACAATGATGTTTCTTTACATATTCTAGGGTGGCTTAGTGGTTAAAGGAGCAGACCTGGGTGTGAAGGGCCTTAGGTTCAAATCCAGCAACTGGGGTTAAATGCAGATTCTCGCACATTTCATTGTGTCCAGTGATGTTTATCACAATGTCAAGGGGTTTGCTAACCTTCTATACAAACATTGTATTTTGCAATTGCTCTTTACAAATAAAAAACAACTACAGAATAACTTAAATTTTTGGATGCAAAGATATTTTGACAATGTTTTATCATCCAAAATAGCTGTTAAACAAACCTATGCTATGGGTTGGTTTAGAGCAGTGGTGTTGAGCTCATTATTACTGGGGAGCCACAGCAACAATACAGTTTCCTTGAATGACCAGCTGTAAATGGAAGACTGTAGAGATGTAACTATTTCACATCCTATTTATTCACGTGACAGGTTTTAATCAATAGTCTTTGAACTAACAAATATTGTTCGTTGCCGTGCAATAAAACAATTCTTAATTTCTGAGCTTAAACTTTGCTGCGTATACATTCCATACAAAATGACTTGGAGGGCCACACTTGCCCCGGGGGCCTTGAGATTGACACTTGGGATTTCGAGTTTTCCTCAGTACATCAGGGACAGAATAGTCTGGAAGGAGCTGAAAGCAGCAGTAAAAAAAAAAGCAGGACAGCCCCCTTGTGATTGGTCAAAGCACAGCTCTTTAACTCCGCTCCTGTGGGAGGGGTGGGCAGCTAAAGGAAGCATACAGTCCGACTTGTTTGAAAAACATAAGCACATTTTAGTAGCTTCTTTCACACGTGCATTATATAAATAATTACCCAGAAATGCCACCAATAACATTCCAGCCTCATAAAGTCAATGCCGTGAACGCTTCATGTATCAACGAGTAAATGAGAACGGCGCTGCCGAACTATTTTTAATATGTCTCAACGTCTCACACAGTTAGCCTCAGTCGAGTTAATGATTGTTATTTATCCAAATAGATACGACTATTTTTTTGGATTTTAGTATCAATTGCTGAGTTTTTTTGCCAACCAGCCCATTGATACAATGGTCGGTTCGGAGGAAACGACAAACGCGACAAAAACGTTGTGATGACATAAACGCCATTAAATGAAAAACATGCCCACACAGCAGAGAGCTTTTACAAACTTAGTTTGACAGGTGATACAGACGTAAACCTCAAAAAGTGAAGTCAATTATGTCTTTACCAGGAAATAGTCTACACCTCGTCGGTAACAACCACTTCAGCCATAAAGCAGTTCCGGCTAGTGAAACCACGGCTATCCTGGTTAGCTTAGCAATGTGAGTTAGGTACCCAGGATTCTAGGGCCTTCTTTAAAAAATACCGTCGTGTTATTACTTACCAGCTCTTTGCGTTTGATTCAGAAATATCCCAGGAATTTTTGCTGCCACCGACTAGTAAATTACAAATGGTCAAGGAAAACAGAATATACAGCAACGGAAATGCTTATTGAACCCGTTGTGAGCAGATCGCTGTCCTCCATTACGCTTGTACGCATGCGCGCACATTGGATTTTGTTTACCACAACACGCAGACACACGCTCAGCCAATTGGGGCGCAGCTCAGACAACACTTTTACCAAACTGTAGTGTATTTTGGCGCATATATTTTCAAATAAACGACTTAATCTACGTTATATTGACTATTAACTTCACGTTGAAAACAAAAAATAAAAATGAACGCAGCTATTTGATCTAAGTTTATATTACAACAAATATTTTCTAACTTTCTAATTCAATGTATGCAGAAGTGATAATATAATATCAAAATATCAAATTCTACCATAATAAATAATATAGTTTATGATATAGAGACTGTAGTAAATATATATCGCATGTTTGCGATTCATTTCCGTATAAACATAATGTCAGGTTTATTTGGTTTTTGTTTATTGAATGTCCTACTTTTTATTTTATTTTATTTACAATTATCTCTTAAATGTTTTACCAGGTCTTAGGGACAGCACTCTCCACAACTGCCACCCAAATCACACTGCTTTACAGTGTAAGATTTCCTGCCAGTGTTGAGAACATTGGAAGTTCTGTATGTTGGGACAGTTTCAGGTGTTCTTTTGGCTCCGAGGAAGATTTCCCTGGGGACTCGATCAGTGCATGCAGCAAAAACAAAATTATTTTTTTGGCCAAGGCCCCCAAGTGGCTGATGCCCCAAGCAACTACCTGGCATGCTTGTCCTCAGAGTGGCAACACAGCAACCTGATGGAATTGAAGCCTTGCAGACCTATGTCTGCTTCCTTATCCACTGGGCCACCACTGTCAACCTCAGCTTTGGAGGATTTCATTTTATAATCTTTATCTTACTTAAAATTGTGTAATGCTTACTTTGACATTCTTGACTTGACGTTGTAACTATCACTTCACACTAATTTTATTCTTTTATTCTTTATTCTTTAGTCTTTCATTTAATCATTGCACTTTGAGATCCGAGGGATGGAAAGTGCATTATAAATTAAAGATTATTATTATTATTATTATTAATTTTGATCATAACGGACAAAAATAATCAATGCTTCACATGTAATAGTCCAAGCAATGTTTATGATTTTGTCCTAATATTCAGTTCTGTTTGCCTATTATGAGTATAGCCTCAATCACAAGGTAACAGATGGCCCATATAAACATATGGGATGAAATTCTTCCCCTCTGACAACAATTTGAATGTTAACAATTACAAAGGCAAAAAAAAAAACATCCATTATCCTTGAACATTTGTTTTATTTCATGCCATAAAAGGCACATTTACTGTATACACTGAATCCAATAGTTTTCATAAGGTATATAGCATCATATGCATCTATACTCAGGTAGTGCATATAATAAGATTCCCATGAGTAAATGCAACAATAACTTGAGCACATTTGGTTCACGACAAAAAGAGAAAACACACATGAGCACTGACAATCCGTGTATGCAGGTGGAAGTACATGTACACCCTGTAGTCCTTGGAATTCCACTGATGTGTTGTTACACCAAAGGGAAGAATACAATACGTTGCATTCAGCAGCACTTGGTTTCTGGAAAGTCCATAGACACTCTATACGGTTTTGCAGCTGTCAGTCCCACGTCCTTTTTTTGCCCATTTGCATAAGCTTTATCACGTTGCATCTGCAGTCAGTCATAATGCATAAACGACACCCAGCAGGTGAGTTGTTTGTCTTCTGCCTCAAACTTTTCAAAATCTCTAATTTACTAATTAACACTTTCTGCTATCCAGTCAATAGATAATCACTGTCTGGGAGCATAGACTGTGCTTTTTCTTGCATCTTACTGTCCCATTATGAGACAAAACAACACCCACGAATGAATGTCTTTCAGAGAATATAAGGTTCAGCCCAGTATTTAACTGTTAGATAAATAGGGGAACACACCTTTAGTTGGGATTCATCAGCTTAGAGACACAACAGCTTAAAGCAGTCGATATAACCACACTTTTTTATGGCAGTTGCTGTTATTTTAGAATTAAAAAATATTAATAATAACACGTATACATTAGGAGAGACACCTAGGAGTGGATTTTTCAATATGACAATATACTGAAACTCTCTTAATCATCACTTACACATTTTCATATTCTCATGGAACTCATGCAGGGTCCTTAGTATTCATTGTATCCTTAGGATAATATAGTCTTATATAATTTTGAGAAAATGGCTTCTGCACTGATGAAGTGTTAGTTATTGTCTGGTTTTACGGTACATAGGATTTTTACTTAAATCTGTTAGACTATAACTTATTTCTCATGCACTCAGGATTCTTGTTTGTGATTGATTACACTATAGTTTATGTATTGCGCCGTAATTGTTTGAATTGAAAGTAAAAATACATTTTCTTAAAATACTGTATAAGCCAATTTGAACTCTCATGTTCCAGATGGTATGGACTGTACTGTATCACTGTTATAGTTACGTTAATTTTACTTCTGCATGTGGTGCAGTTGTTTTCTATATTTGCATGTACAATAGCTTATAAATCATGGCACATATTTATATGTTAAGAAATGAAGTCTTTCACAGACGTCATTATAGCATATATAAGTCTCCCGTTCAATGCATTTACTTCACACATCCCGTCTCTATAAAGGCATAAAGGTTTGCAGACAGAATGTTTACGATACAGTCTGAAAATGAATGGATTTTATGCCTTTTTCTTTTTCCAGTTTCAGTTCTTCACCACAGACATTTCAACACCAACCACATACGAACATACAGTACGTACGTCGTCTATCTCCACGTATTGTCTCTCTTAGAAAGCCTGACGTGATAGAGCACCGACTATTTCAATAAGTGAGGAAGAAACATTTGCTTCATCACCCAAAGTCCTGCCTTATCTTTTTCACCGTTCAAATCGTGAAGAAGTCGGCCTGGAAGTAACAGCTCTCAGCCTGGAAGCAGCCTCAGGAACACGTACCTACTGCCCAAAAAAGGCCTTTTGATTAGTTGTGTTGAAACGAGACTCTCGATGATTATTTATCCATGGACTTGTTGGTTTTCAGTGTATGGAGAGCGTCACTGGCAGCAGCTGTCTTGTCTGTATCTGTCTTGCTCCTGGACATGTCTGGCTCCCATAGGAAAAACTCATGGAGGAGAGTGTTGACAGTCTCAGGACACTCCATCATCACCATGTGACTGCCTTCCTCTATAACCTTAAGGAATGCAAAAAGCAGGATCTACAAAGGAAGTATGAAAGGAAAACAAACATTACAACTACAACTTTGACAATTTATCTGTTTTTTTGTATGAAATAATAAATTACACGTTACCTCCGCCATCCGCTGATCTTCATCCATCGGCACAAACTTGTCACACATCCCGTGAACTAGGAGGATGGGAGCGGTTAGCTCAGCGTGGTAGACCTCATCTCCCTCAGGCCAGTACTGTCCACTCATCATGGCTCTCAGGACAAATGGAGACACGTTGAAGGCGTTGCCCTGCTTCAATAGCTGCTTTTCTTTGGTCCCCTGACGAGCAAACCCTGCTCTGAAGGTTGGAAACAGACAATAAATGTTAAAGCGTTTGACTGCACTGTTTCACTGGGATGTCAATATATTGAGATGTTGCATTTTGTACCACACAAATGGGTCACTCACTTGAGAAAGCTCCACGCCAGACATGGGGACAGACAGTGTAGGACACAAGATGGCAGTTGGAAAATGGAGCAGAGGCTGGGCTCCAGAGCTGTGGGACCACCTCCGTTGATCATCACCACCTTATGAACTAAATCGGGATATTCATGGGCCAGGAACGTGCAAAAGGACACGCTGAAAAGGATAATAAAATATTTATTCAAATTAACAGCATAATACCACATGATAAAATACACAGACCAGGTGAGGGGAAACATTTTGACTTTAATCCCAGGAGATTGAAACATTTCTATGTATCTATAGAAATAAGATGTATTGTTATGATCTATCTGTCTATCTATCTATCTATCTGGCTGTCTGTCCATCTGGCTTGCTGTCTATATAAAACCTCTGCCTAGCTTATTGTTTTTTATCTTTTTTCTATGCCACCTCATTGGGAAATTTGGACATTGAAGGAAAAAGGCACTAAATGAGCATTTGTTTTGACACATATAACAAAAATAACTTATGATTGCTTAAATTCAGAGCTGATACCTACACATTTTTTTCACATATGTCTTTTTGATTACCAAAATAACTTCTGTTCTTACATCAATTGGTATGACATTCATTCATCTTCACCCTCTTATACACTCTCAGGGGCAGCAGTCTCCACTACTGCCACCCAAATCACAACACTCCATAATGTGCCTTCCTGAGAACCTCAGTGGAAACCAGGGGGATTAGAACCTTAAGCCTTGAGAACCAGAATGCACTCCCTTAACCACTAGGCCACCAGACCTATGCCATTGTACTGCCAAAAACAGGGCTTTTTGTCAGTCATGTTTTCCTGTTCCCTGTGTATTCTTCAGGCAATATACCTTCAGTGGTGGCAGGCATTTAGGAGAACAAGAAATCGAAGAAAATCAAGATTATATAATCCCAATAAATACATATATGATAATTTATTTAATAATATCATTAATAATATCATTTGTAAGTCCTTAGTTTGCTATGGCATAAGCATGAAGCATCAAGAGTGTTGACAAATACTCACCCATATGAGTGGCCAATGAGAATGTTGCGTTTACGTGCATATCTCTTAAAGATGGCACGGAGGTCTTCCGCCAGGGCATAAAATGTATAAGCAGCTGCAATCTGCGGGGCAGTGCTGGCTCCATGTCCTGCCAGGTCAGGAGCAATGACCTCATAGCCTAGTCGAGAAAAGAAGTCCAGCTGACTGCCCCATATGTCCAACGAGCCGCCCACTCCGTGCACGAAAAATAATGCAACGTCCGAGTCCGTGCCTTTACAACTCGAGATCACCCTTTTTGAGTCGATAACTACAGTGCGTTTGGGTTTGCGGCGACGCCTGCGAGGAGGTGGAGCGGGTTTTTGGTCCCCGTGTGTTGGTGGAACCGGAGGAGGAGCAGGGTTGGGGTCAGGAGATGAAGGCATTTCTTTATAGTCAGCCAATTCCACCTCCACCGTGCTACAAGGCTCAAGGTCTCCATCTTGACACTGCAGAATCTCAGAGTGCAGAACATCACCCAGGTTCTCAATCACCAGCTGGCCATTACGGTACACGGTGATCTTTCTTTTACAGTGGACGCTGCTGCCTGTTTTGCTCTCATTTTTCAGTGGACAGCTCTCGTTGTTGAAGTTGTCATCGGTCTTAACTGTAACTTGTTTATCTGTCACCAGGGCCTGGCGCTCGGGGACGATGTGGCGTACCCGCAGGACTCTGCCGGGTTTCACCTCCACAAACTCAAAGCCATCAGAGGGTTCTGATGACTCCACAGGCAGAACCAGACTGGCAGTCTTACCAGTCAGGCAACACAGTATTCCTTCAGTGATGCTGGTCAACATGGTGCTAACCTGCTGTGAAAGACACATAAAAAAACAGGAGATGACATAACACAATAACGTCTCTCATACGATCCCTTTTTTTGATAGAGTGATATAACTAACAGAATTATCACGCTTAAAATGTCTGTACATTTGTACAGAGACTCATATTTTGCCCTCTCCTCTGAGCGTCTGCATCATAAAGGTTCCAGGTTTGCAGTGTTTGCCAGTTGCCAGCAGCAGACCAGGAAGAAATTGTGTCTCGGTTGGATTGCAGTAAGACTAGAACCAAGCTGTTTCCTAGCAACGCAGTTACAATATAACAGTCTTCTCTATCCCTTCGTCAGTCAACAATAAGTAAAATGTAACAAGCAGAGAACATAGATGTTTTCAGTGAGGCAAACTGCAAAAATCAAAGCACAGCAGATTTGTCCTTCTGTATTTCACACAGTTTTCCAATCAAAGCAATCATCTAAAGGAATGACCTTGCACATGTAACAAATTCGGTGTTACTCCAGACGCAGAGTGAAATGAGACAGAAGCTTCCAGACCTGATGCATTTTGTAATGGCTACTGAATGACGCATTATTTGTACCCACTCTGACACATGCTGCACATACACTGGTTATCTGTAGGAAACAGACGGAAGGGAATTCTGAGGGAAAATTCTCCGTATGTGTAATGTTATATATATGTGAAGCAGACTATAGTTAATACAGTTTAAATTACCTCTAATTTCATTACATGTCTGTTGACAACTACAGTTGTCTCAGGGACTACAAATACAGTCCCTGAGTGCACTATAGCTTATGTGTCAAACTCAAGGCCTGGGGTCCAAATGTGGCCCGTCAAGTCATTCTGTATGACCAGCAGGAGCTTATAAGGCATTTTATAATGTTAATCCAGCAGAGTTTCTTAACCTGACAAATCAAAAATGGATTTATTACACAACAATAACCAACATTAGTAAGGTAAATAAATAATAATAAACTGCAGTAACATTTATTATTTTGTTATGGAGTAGTTACATCTAGTCTTTACAACAAGAACCCATCAGGGAAATAGTGTTGTTAATGGAAGAAAAAATGAGATTAACACCACCTTACTATGGTTATCAGTATTACTATTTCCCTTGTGCAATAACATGGCAATACAGATTATACTGTTTTTTTGTCCCCATAGCCACATTAGTCTATTGTGTATTGTTTTATATTGAAATGCTGTATAATCTATATTTTTATCTCAACCTTATATTCTTTCAGACTCGTATGTTATAAAAATGTTTCAAGTGAGTAAATATTTGCTGCATTTCAGTAGGTTTGGTTGTAGGATTGGAAATCAAAGTGTCAAGTCATGTCTCTTTTTAACAAAAATGACCCTAATATTGCCAAATACAAGGTTAACACTCAATATATAGGTGTTGGTTGACAAGATAAGAACAGACAACACTTCAATGTCATTACCCCACTCTTGCTACTAGAAGAAATAACCAAAAGCGTCATCACTAGGACCAGTGTTGTGCAGTGCAGGTGTAGGAGGAAGGCAACTAAAATTTGTTTACCAGGGGGACGTACTAAGCATGTAGCAACCACAACACCTCATTACAGGAAGGTAATTACAACAGTCATCTCCCTGTTAGAGGTAAAAACAGGCCGAAGGTTAGAAAGCTGTTCATTTCCCATCCAGGCTCTAGGACATTGGACGTTGCCTCTGTCGAGTAACGTGCACGTTTGGTACACTGTGTGCTGATTCACCTCCCAAAACACTTCCTTATAGTCAGATGCAGAGCAAAAGCGTGCAGTCTGACATTACAAGGTCGGCTATGTTATTTGCATAAAATAAAATAGAGACTATAAAATCCCTTATCTGAGGCCTGATGCACCAATGTCCTACATAGCATAGCTGCTTCACCAGGCTGGTGACCCCCAAGACAACAACGCCACAACCATTCTATCCAGACTATAGCTGAGATTATACAGTATAAATCACATCAAGTAGAACTAATTATAATGTTATTAGCAGAATATGTTAAAAAAAACATATTTTGGCAAAATGCAAATACTTTATGGGTTTTAATATTGCAATGATGTGAGCATTGGTGTAACTTAGATGCATTTCTTGAGTGATGATCAAATACGACAGTGTATGGAAGTTCTATTTTTGCAGAATCACGGTTAATAATAAATAAATAAAATGCATGGAAAGATGCTGCAGCTGTTTATGTGTGCAAATAAGAGCATTGTGTGTAAGCAATGCAAAATAAAGTGCACTACATACCTGCAGAATTACCGGTGATGGAGACTGAAGTTAGGAATAGACATAAGTCAAAGAAGGTTAAAGAAAACGGTGCATTTGGCGCAACAATTGTTTACGCTGGAGAGATGCTGCAGAGAGGCGACCGCTCCTCACTGCTCTCGAGCAGAGCTCAGTGGTGATGAACGGACGTGCATCCATAAAATGTCCCATGTGCGTTTCAAAGGGAGAGCCATGTTTTTTGGTGTCAAATATAAATCTGCAGCTGCACACACATCATGTCAGGCCCTGCCCAACCCTGATGTCTCCGCTGTATCCGCAGCAGATGCAGAATCCACGGTGCCCGTGTGGTTCGGCTCCTGAATGATTGACAGCGTGATACGCGAATAACGGGAGCGTCGGCGAAGACGGAGGGCCAATGACGGAGCTCTGTTCCTCTGTTGCTAAGGCTGCTGGAACAGCAGAGTGTGTGCGTGTGGGTGTGCGCTGTACCAAATAGAAATGGTCAATCATGTTAAGTTGAACCCAGTTGTTTTACCTGTGTGGTTTTAAATCTAAATAAAAACTACTAAGAATATTCTAGCATTGGTTTTAATAATAACAGGGTCGGCCATTTTGGAATAACCTGATTCCAAGCGCCAGCAGTGAAAAAAACATGTTTATAACATGAGCAAAAGACAATTAAGTTAGCTTAGAGGTAGCTACACGTTAGACGCAGTAAATGTATTGGTAACGGCTTATTTACTATAGGCTATAGTCTGTTTTTAACTCTTGGTGTTAGTGGCTCAGACTGGTCCCTGGTACAGAACGGTCCATTTTAACGTACACTGGGAGAGATAGCTCAGGCAGCTGTGTGCTCTCTGCCATTGACCGACAGCCAGTGTAAATAACTATTGTCGTTTTTGCTTCTTATAGGCTGTTGTGCTTGTATTTATAATTTAAGAGCATATATTTTTAAGGTCAACTCCTTCTATAGGTAATCTAATGTGAATCTGAATTCTTCATCAATTTGCACAATTATCTTTGTTATATGTACTCCTTATTCACTGGCTGTGATTATATATAATGTTTGTATTCTCGCTCGCTATTAATTTAATTATGCACAATCTTTTGTGTTGTTTTTGTTGCATTTTCTCTCCATTTGCAAATACACATGATAATACATAATTTACACATTTGAACAGTTCCTATGATAAATAAGTCCAACTAAACAAAGTTGTGGTCCGTTTGGAATAAAAATGTACACGTTAGGAGGCCTGGTATAATTTTATTTTATATTCGCCGAAAAACCCGGAAATGACGGTTTCAGCAAAACGTATTGCTATTGGTTAAAATCCTTCAGCCAATTGCTGTGCTCGACATTGGTCGGCAGCATACGAATCTGTGACATTCACAGAGCCCACGTTAGACACAACATTGTCTAATTATCTTTTCAAAAATAAAATGAACGGCATATTTTCTTCGTTTTATCGACTCCGGTTACTTACCAGCGTTAGCAGGTTAGTAGTAACAGTCACAGACGTCTGTGTGGTCAATTAACGGCATTGCTAAAATGGTCGCTTGGATAATTAATGGAATGTTAGCCGCTTTGCTATCCGTCAACATAATGAGAAATGGTACTTTTGTTAAATGAGCTTAATTAAAAGCATTATTTCATGGCCAGCACCTCAGATGAAGGCTAGGTCAACAAACTGTGACTCGGTGAATGACGCAGTAAAATACCCAATGACCGAGAACCAAGAAATTATACATAGGAGATGCAATATGTCGGAAGTGTTATGACTTGTTGAAGAACAGCCCTGCTCATTTGTTAGTTCTACATACTTTTACACATTCATTTGCTATGGCATTATAAATCACACTGATTAAATACATGCATATTTGTCCTATCTGCAGCATTCATGGCAAAATTGCTGGTATGCCAGGTGCCTCTCACCTCAGGTTGTTCAGCAGCTGGATTGGGTCTAGAACTTCTCCTTCACCTCTGATTTCCAAATGTGGCCCGCTTTCTTTACAAGCAGAAGGTTCAGGACTATTCCAACAGCTTCCCTGCCAATATCAGCAAGTGCGAACACGCAAAAGAGGCACTGAGTACCAGCCGAAGAACATCAAACGTAAAAGAACACACGGATGGATCAAGAGGATCAAAACCCGAGGTGGAATTGAAGTGATTCTACGGCGAATGCTGAAGGGACGTAAATCACTCACGCACTGAGGTTCCTCCTGGAAATCCTGAGATACTAAAGAACAGACTTTGGTTTTGGAATGTTGGCAATGGGGGTAGAAAGGTTTGTGTGTCATTCAAACTGGTGGTACTGGTTTTGAATTAAGTGACACTAGGTGGTGTTTATAGTGGCCATTCACATTGTGGCCATTGTTTGTATTGGTTTAACCCAGAGTTGAAAGAAAGCTGATAGTTTCATCCA
The DNA here is from genome assembly GCA_016785265.1 of Paraplagusia blochii. NCBI lineage: Eukaryota > Metazoa > Chordata > Actinopteri > Pleuronectiformes > Cynoglossidae > Paraplagusia > Paraplagusia blochii. Next base: position 57,140 of record JAFBJS010057591.1, read on the forward strand.
AGCTTGTAGATAATCACAATAATAAAAAGAAAAATCAGTTGAAAAGTAAATGCATCTTAATAAAGTTATATTGTCAAATCACAGATACTTTTGGTTGATTTGTCTGTCAATGTGTATTTATTACATATTAAGGTGGTTCAATAGTTGCATGTAAGGACTTTGTTCTCACTCTCCTATAATAAGACATTATTTAACAAGTTTAAGAAAATATTGTAAGCACAGAATACAGGAAAACCTTTTTCTAAATTCAATCAATAATAATCAAACTCACAGTGTATGTTGTACATTCTGATGTAAGGCCTTGCAGATAACAAAATTTACCGTACACAGATGGGAATCTTATCCTTTTGGATTGTCATTTTTTTCAGGGTTGGCACAGTAGATCGACATTTTCTATCTCCTCCTGTCCTCTTAATTTTCTGTTCTAACTCCAATTTCGGCCCTCACTGCATCAATCTTGTATTTGTCTCCTACCTGGTAGCTCCATCTCTTGGATCATTGTTCTACAAATGTATCCATTATCCTTCCTCTGAACATGTCCAAACCATCTCACTCTGGCTTCTCTAGCTTTTGCTTCAAACCTTCCTGTCTGTGTTGTCCCTCTACTGACCTCATTCCTGATCCTTCCAACCATTTATTCCTCCAGCTCCAGCTCTGCCTCTTCTCGTCTGCCTATTACCACTGTCTTTAATCCATACATCATGACTGGTCTCACAACCATAATTTAAACCTTCACCATAAATTAAATAAATTATGATAATAAATATTAATTAAAATGTTAGAGTTAAAATTTTTATATCCGTTAAAAAGTCTATTCTGCCCTCATATTACTTTTTTTACATTAAAAACATGGTATTTGTCAAATTTAGATATTCCATGAAACCATTAATATACACTATCTAATGCACAGGATAGCAACTCAACTAATTAACTAACAAAAGGTATTTGGTTCCAATAAAACTGACAAGGAGCGATCTACTTAAAGGTATCGATAGCGTTGTTTTCACTCCAGCCTTTACTGAACCCTTCGATTCCACTGGAGGCTCGATTTGTTACGCAATACCTTTGAGCCAATCAGATTAACCGTTTTCTCTCTCGTCACTCATAATTTACAGTTGAACCAATTAGACGCGGCAAATGTCGCATGCTTCCGCCCTCGAGCATTAGAACAACAAAGATGGAGTTGTGAAGTCGAAGAAAGTCGTCACGGATTGTTCGATGTTTCTTATTAGTTTCTGAATAATTCTTTGGCGATTTATCCAAACGTCTGAAAAGAAATGGCGCGACACCAACACCCAGAACGTTTATATTTTTCATAACTGTCTTTAAAAATAGTTGAACCGATAAAGGACGAGTCTTCGAGCATCCACTGAGCTAAAGAACTAGCATCAGTCTGATATCACACTGAGGTTCGGGTTAAATAACAGGAGGGTTGAACAAAAATGGAGAAGGTAGGATTTTTCATGCTTTTCTGACTCAGATTTGATCATTTACCAGATTAAAGCCAGCTGATATCACCATATTATTCAAATATATGTAGTATTCAATATGGGATCGTGATAGAGAGCTGTTGGTTTTACGTGTCCTTCTGTTTTGTTATTTTACCCAGGGCGCTTTCCTAAAGGGTCTACCAGTCTACAACAAAAACAGTTTCAGCAGGTTCCATGCAGACTCCGTCTGTAAAGCATCAGTAAGTCAGAGAATGCGATCCACATGTCATCCATTTTATGTGTTCTACCCACTGTTCTTTCTGCATCTGTTTGACATTATTGACCCAGTGTTACCTCACTGTTCCCTATAGCCATGTGGATTACTATTTCCCAGTCTAGTATCAATAAAGTACCTTTACTTTGTTTTCTTCTTCTATGTTCTACCTTGGTAATCATATGTTATATGGCTTGTTTTGCGTTGCAGGTTATCACATTAAACCAATTATAACTGTAATCTTAATGCTGATTAATCTGTGTGGAGAATAGTTAAGTGTGTGTGTTTATTGTAATGTTAAATGCAGTGCTAATGGCCCCAAACCTTTTTATTTAAACAGAATCGCCGGCTGTCTGTGTATTTACCAACCAGAGAATATCCATCAGAGCAGAGTAAGTAAATGTCCTAAGTACATTTTTTCACGGACCTGCCATTAAGTTGTGGCAGATAAATACCTGTTATTAAAATGAAATTTCTGGTGTTGTGAAATATTTTCCTACCTATAAAACCTTCCTACCCGAATCAACTATGCTCTAATGCACACATGTAGTATTTATCAGTCATATCTTAGGTAATCAGTGTTTCTTCTTGAATGCTCTAATTTTTAGGTTAGTTTTAAATATTCCTTGTGTTTTTTTTATTCCTTCTCAGTCATCGTCACAGAGAAGACGAACATCCTGCTGCGATATCTCCATCAACAATGGGACAAAAAGGTAAAACCTTAAAAGGAAGAAGAACTTCTGGCCTAGTAGAAAGTAAAACCAAACGTGTTGCTTGGAACTGATGTTTTTTTTTGGTCAGAATTCAGCAAAGAAGAGAGAAAAGGAACACACAGAAGGCGACAACATGGCCCCTCCTCGCAAAATGGCCAGGTCAGACAGTCGAGACCAGACTGAGGATTCGTAGAGGAGAGTCCTGCAACTGCAAAGTCCTGCAACGCACACTTTAGGATGCAAACACAGGCCTTCACAGACAAATACACATGAAGGAGAGTTTGGTCTTTTCTGTGGCAGGTTCTGTCTAACAACTGCTTTATTTTTTTTTAAGTCTATCAACTAATTTCACTTGTCTCTGTGAAAACTATGCCTCTGTCTTAGTCAGAATTTTCACCTATCTACAGCACATCTACCTCCTCACGCTTCCACCAGTCAGGGTTTCACTCATTCATGCGTTTTTCCTTTATAAGTTCTATTTCATTTATGTCTGACACATCTTTTCTTTATCTATTCAATTCTTTCTGACATGTTTTTGAGTGTGTGTGTGTGAATATTTGCCCTAACAAGTTGACTGTACAGACTGGTTTAAATCAAGAGGCCTCAGTTATTCTAATATTAGACATCAAATGTTTGGCACTGCCCTGAAAACCTCACATCTTCACGGGCTAACATCAGGTCTATTTTGTAATTCAGTTTACCTTTGTAGGTTTACTCAATAATCCTCATTCTTTAATAAAGGAAGTCCTCGCTACTTCGTGGTTCTCCCTTTGCTCCCTCAGTGACCAATTTTTCTTGAATTACAATTTCTCAAAAGTTTAAACATATTGCACTATTTGACAGTAAATATATAAATCGTTCTAATATTTTTAACTAATGTTGTTATTAAGAATCATTTTCTAAATCTAAAAAAAATGTTAAACAGCAAAAATAGGACAATAAGACATTGCTAGTGGCTTTGTTTACTTAGAGGACATTGAACACAGCGTTAAGAAGGATCTTCTCCTCTTCACTCTGACTGTTCTGTGTTTCCAAGCACGTCTCGGCTTATTCCCCTTGTCATTGAAAGCCATTCTATAGTGTGTTGCTGTAAGGTTTGTTCTTTTAGATCGGGTTAAGGTTCACTCTAAGTTAGTGCTCTTGGCTTTTATATACAGTCCACATGTCGTGGACAGTTTGAACTCCAGTGTTGACCCCTCCGTCTCCTTGGCCCTGACTCCTATTAGTATGAAGACGAGAAGAAAGAGGAAGAAGAAGCCAGTAGTGGGAGATGTGCGAATGCTCATTATTTTGATCATAAGGCAAATGTGAGTTGATCGCTTATCGTATCCCGTGTACACTGCTTGACTAAGGCAAGAATGGAGCCCTGTTGTCAAGACTGACCAAAGGAGACAAAAAGGTGTTTTTTTTTTTCCCATCTTGCAATATGTTTTTGAACACTACTATAGAGGACTTACTGTAGATATAGAGGACTTACGGCAGTTATTTTATAAGGTTGGAGTCTTCTAAATGAGATTGGGAGTTGAAAATACTTGTGCCAATTTCTGACTTCCACCTTTAAATCTGTGCACTTGCAAAAGAAGCAATAAATAGAAAACACAGCCAAAACCGGGAGCAGTTTTTACCATTAGCGGCTTATCCGAAATTACTGAAAAAAAAACATTTATTATAAAAACTGATGCAAACTTAACCTTCATTTTAGTGTGTGGAACCATAGCTTGCCTGTGTTTTGTCTTAGCTACGACCTATCACTAAGCAAAAGTGAAGATCCTTTGGGTGACTGATGTCAACATGGTGAAATTTTGTTACATTTTTTTTTTTTTGTCAATCAAATGTTACCATAAACTGTTAAAATCTGACAATCTGTCAGGAAAAAAACATAGGTTAAAGGTGTGAAAATGAATAATTTCTGTGTTTTTCTTTTTTAGTTTTCATAATTACATTTACAACTCAATTCATTCATATTTTGAGACCGTGACGATGGTAGCGGGACTGAAACCGGGGGCGGTTGAAGGAAAAGCACAATGTGAATCCATTTACACTTTTTCTGCCCAGAGACTGCTGCTACTCACTGTTAAGATTTGTTAAAAAAAAAGTCAAAATTTGGTCTTTGGCAGGGTCATGTTAAGACACTTTTGTTTGCGTTTTGTGTTGCTCACCTGTGTAAAAGTCTTGTGTATATGTAAATGTTGAATATTGTGATTGTTTTCACTCAGTTTTCAAGTGACTACAGCCATATTGTTGCTCCTCAGCCAAAGATACTAAAGCAATTCCCTTCGTTAGCTTCACCTATAAAAAGTTTTGTAAATATATCAAAGCCACGATTAAACATTGTAAAATTGCATTGATGTTATTGTCATGAATTCAGGACTTTGTTGGAAAGTGTTAATTTGTTTGTCTTATATTTTCCAAATGTTACAACATTTAAGTAAGTATTACGACCCTCAAACTGAAGAATTTTTTTTTTTAGCATTAACCCTCTTCAGAGTCAGTTATTATCAACAGACTTTTGGTGATTATAGCTAGCTTCTAGCAGTTGGGCTCACTCAGGCATGGGTAAAATAAGGCACGGGGGCCAGATGTGGCCCGTTTATTTTCTAATCTGTGTAATCTGTGCCACCAATTTTTTCCAAGTTATAGAATTAGTGTCTAATGTGCGTATACTTTGTATTATCTGTAGCATGACTAAACATTTCTCCTATGGATGGCATAGAGAGGGCTAAACACAGCATAGTAGCCTGTATGCGTGACTTTTATCTTGACTTATATCAATGGTCTCAAACTCATGGCCCGTGGGCCATTTGCGTCCCGTGGAACGATATTTTGAGGCCCCCACCCTGATGTGAAAGTTGAATTTATAATTATATTTTATAGATTTGTTCTCCACATTTAATGGTAAATCCTTGGCTCTCAAAACCTTGATCCGCAGTCTCCTTCTGGTTCAGTGTTGTATTACACAGAAACTATGGGAAACTTTTTTTCTTTTGTATTGAACACTGAAAGCTGGTGGTGATCCTCGACTTATTTGAGTTTGAGAACCCTGGCTTACATGAATGTTCCATCCATCTGTTCCTTACCTGACCACCTTGTCCATTTTTAGGACCAGAATCAAACAGTTTTCCCCATGCCTGTTCTAACTTGTCTTTTTTCCTTGACTGTAATTCTGGAAAATAAACAAGCCCACTGAATCCTTTATAGTGTTTTTTTTTATTATTTTCCACTAACAAAATCTGCTAATGTGTTCCCTCTTGATGATCAATCTTTCAAGTGCGTTTTATTCGCATCATAGAAGTACATTCACTGATTCATGTAGTAAAATAATTCATAGAAAATCAAAGTTAAGAAAAATAGAAGATTTTTCATGGTCACAGTGAATATAACTTTGACCTATTGCAGAAGAATACGATGGCTTTCAAAATGTGCGTAACAGAAAAAACACATGGTGCACACATACACACACATAATGCATGCACATAATGCAGCATGCATTAATTACAGGGGACATAGACCTACAGCAAATTGTCCGATCATTTCCATCTCGTGATTTTTTTTTTTTATTATTATTACGACAAGTACAGCTTCTGTTCTTTGTTTAATTATTTAAAAAAAGCAGCATCAAATGAACATGAGCTGTTCTGTACACAGACAGTCATGCAGTTTTTGACATTCCCTCAGATCCGCTCAAACACTGACTATACGTATACGTTCCCTGGAAGCTAGATTATCAAGTGGTAGATGCGGTGTCATACTTTGTGTGAAAAGTAAATTGCATCGAGTGTAATCCAAGGATTACAGCTTCTATATGTTGTCCTTGTGACTAACAGTACCTGTGAGTTTGTCTTGGAAAGCTGTCTACTAAGTGTATATAAAAAATGGACACAGTTGCCATAATCCAGACCACGCTAAACAGAAAAATAAACTACAGTCAAGTCTAGATTGGTTGTTTTTACAGAGCATAGAAATTGCAAAATTAAAATTCCACAACTTTTGTTTGCTCATCGTTCGACCCACTTGGTCATTTTGCCTGTTGCTTTATTTCTTTCCTATGTTTCATCCAAATTTTATTCTCCTTCACTTAGTGGCCTGTCGTGCTCTCTCACCCATTTGGTAATTTCACAAATTTTTAACAAAATTATAAATTGTTTTCTCAAACATATTTTTTTCATATTATCAATATATTTTTTCATATCTGATTTTCCAGTTTCATAGGGGGATTCAATTCATTAAAAGTATATTTCTATTTAAGACTGTAATAAATTAACTGGTTTTTATTTTTTTTTATTTGAAATGGCGCCTCCTGTGGCAGTCTGTGTTCCCCATTGAGGGGTACAAAATGGACAATTTTTCAAATAAATAAAATAACGTTTTTTTTTAGCAAAAATAACATTTAATTTAATACAGAACCATTAAGACCTTTTAGCTTCTCACTTTTCACTAACTTTTTTTTCTTCACTTCTTTAACGCTATCCCTCCAGACAAGGCATGGACAAACTATGGCCCAGGGACCAGATGCGGCCCATTTGGCTTTTTGATCCGGCCTGACAAACTTCTCCAAATTATGTACTATTATCATCATACTTTTGCATTTCCCTGTAATGCTCACCTTTCCCACACATTTACAGGGCTTAAACCTGGGACTACGTCACATTTAAGGACCTACTGGCCTAAGCCTGCTCCAGACCATGGTCTATAAATAAGAATAAATAAAATAACAAGCTGATCCCAGGTCAGGTCAGTTTCCTCAAGTTATCTATGGCCCCTGCAACCCCTGATAATAGCATATGCCTCTCACTGATACTTCATTAGCTACTCGCAGACAATTAGTGCAACACCTGTAATTGCAGGTTCTTACATAATCGTGTGACGCAGGTGTGAATCCCCGTTAATGATAATTCTGCTGGAGATGTCTTAGTCCATTTTTTATATACGTCTATGCTGATGTTACAACGTTTATACAGTGCTCCCCACAATTATTCTGTGTCATTTGTCATGGAAGATCGTTTACTAACTTTTGGAGTTTTCTGAATCAGTCAACTGTCTGGAGTCTCCTTTGTCGGCTTCGTTCGATGAACTCAATTCATCCGGAGTTAAGTTCAGGTCATACTTGTTGGGCTGGGTCGCTCCAGCCTGTGTTGCGAGCTGTGTGCCGTTGGCACAAACAACAGTACCTTCCGACTTGCTGAAACTGAACAGTTTCCCCGGACTGAATGTTCTGCTCGGAGACTGTGACCTCTCCTGAGCGCCAGGTGGAGCCGAGGTGGCCGTTAATCCTGGCGCTGCACCAGCAGCAACTGCTGGCTCTTTTTTCACTTCTGGTGATTTTAAAAACTTTCCCAGGAATCCCGGGAGCTTAGCCTCACCTCCTGTAGGGGACTGAGCCGGAGAGCGCGAGGTGCCGGAGGAGAACTTCCCCTGGAGAGGGATAATCTGCTTCAGCTTCATCACGTTGTTATTCCCCAGGAGAGAGCTGGGTCTCTTGGGTTTGTCCCCTGATTTGCCCGCAGATGTTTTGTCATGGTGATGCTGGTGCTGAGAGTCTGCCTTGTGATAGTCGCTCTCCTGACGAGCCTCAGCCTGCAGCTGTGCGTGCCGCTGGAGCTCCTCCTCTTCGCGGCGCCGTCGTAGCTGCTGCTGGAAGTGTTGTTGGGCCTGTTGCTCGTGCTTCTGTATTGAGAGGACGGTTTTAGAGACATAGGTCAAAAATGAAGACCATTGAACAAATAAGTTTGGAGTTGACTGGACCCCATGAAATGAAAATGAATGTGAGTGTGAATGGTAGTTTCCATGTGTTCCTATGAGGCCCTGTGATAAGACCATCAACATGTTGACAAAAATATTTCTTCCACATTATTGCATGCAAGGAAAAAAAACATATTGCAAACATTTTGCTTTAAAGCTACTTTAAATCCATTTGTATGTGTCTTTTCAAGATTCAAGAATCAAGAATCTCGATTTTGATATTGCAGGCAATGACAGTGAAATGAAGGGTGTGGTAGCTTAAAATAATGTGCAAAGAATCCATATATAGTAAAATAAAATAAAATATCAACAAAATAAAAACATTACTTTTTTAAAAAAATATATAACAATATACACAAGTTAAAATAAAATAAATTAAAATAAAAGAAAGAGGAGGAACAAGAACAATCAGCATCAACAAAACTATTGATGTGCAGTATGTGGATCCAATTTTCTTTACATTTATACACATATACCCATGCAACCATACCATAAGCTGATATGTATGTATGCACACATACAGTATTTGTACATTTTCTTTGTGGTCGATCCTGGCACAATTTAATACAAAACAATGTTTTTAAAATCAGTGAAACAGCTGAAAAAAATGTTGATGCAATTGAAAATAAGCAGTATATAATGTAATATACGTGCTGCTTTTTTCTTCAATTTCTTGGTCATTTTAATGACTGGTTCCACCAAAGGTGCATTTTTTGGACAAATATATTAGGATAACAACAAACAGCTCATGACAACAAACAGCTCATACCTTTGGAACCAGGGATTAAAATGAACAAGAAACAGAAGAAAGCAAGGATGGTCTGATCATTGTTTTGTTTACTATGAACATGAACAGATTAAGAACACAGTTATCAAGTGCTTTTATGCTGTCATGACATAAACAGCATGGTGTGCAGCAGCAATAGTTGAAGGTCCTTAAAGGTAGGACATAACTATACCTTGAAAGCTTCCCTTCGCCGATACTCTAGCTTGGCCATCTCTTCTGCTACCCATCCTGGGATATCAGGGATGGCAACATGGATGACATACTTTAGAAGGATGGCGAAGTGCTGTGGACCACCAACAATGCAGAGGGACAACATCTTAAGAGAAGTTCACTACAGAACAATCACATTCAAATATACATGATGTTCCTTGATTTCCCAAACGATGATAGTGAAGGATCAATAATTCTATATATCTCTGCAACTATCTATGATAAAAGACAACATTCTGAGCTGTGTCCATTAAAAGACATAGCTCAACATCAGCCTGGTCTTACTGCACAGATGCAGTGGAAAAAGCAGCGCACTCCAGAATACATACCTCCAACAGAACAATGGAGACGATGGTCATCTCTGGACTCAACCAGGGAAACAGACGCTGGAGTTGTCCGCACTGACCAATCAGGTAACAGTTTACTATTATGGCTATCAAACCCATGGCCTCCATGGCTGTCTGTGGTTGAGAGAGCGACAGCTTGCGTCAGACAATTATGAGCAGTACGTTAAGTTCACCATAGTTGGACCTGTTGGTCCTCCACTGACCTGCCACTGTCCGATGTTCTCCACCCTCTGCCCGAAGGGTCTCTGAAGACTGGTGCAGAGTTTGAGGGCATCACTGCGGATCTCAATGATGTTGTTGATCAGAGCACACATGGCTGCCAGTGGAAACGCAGAGGAGAAGAGAACAACATAGCCAAACTGGATGAACATCTCCTGGTAGTCCTGAAGTGTGTCCTGCCAGATGGATACAAACATGTGGTTATTTCCAAATTTTTGGTGAGTTGCGTGAAAAGGTATTTCATACAAGGTGAGTTGGGTTCCACCTCATACGTCTGCATGCAGCTCTCGATCTCAGCCTGGGTCAGAGTCACAGTTTTCGGTTCTTCTGGTGGATCAATCCACGACTTCTTCTCCTCTTTGCCCTCACATACATTCTTCCTTTTCTGACATACAGACTCGGACTCTTTCACGACCAGTGCTGTTATGTTCTCCTTGGTCTCCTGTGGATTAATAAATAAACAGACCTTCTGTAGTACCTTCCAAAGAAGATCTAAGATCTAAAATGTGAACAGAATAATTTAATCATTAATTTTTACAGTAATCTAGTACTCAACTCTAAGCTAGAGTGGTCAAAAAAGTGTCAGGGGAAGGTTTACAGGACAGTTGTGAGACCAGCCATGATGTATGAGTTTGAGACACTACGAACAGGCAGAAGACAGGAGGCAGAGTTGGAGGTGGTGGAGTTAAAGATGCTGAGATTCTCTTTAGGAGAGACAAGGATGGACAGAATCAGGAATGAGGTGATTAGAGGGACAACACAGACATGAAGGTTTTGAGAAACAGCTAGAGACAGATGGTTTGGACATGTAAAGAGGAGGGACAGTGGACACATTGGTAGGAGAATGATACTAGTTGGAGCTACCAGGTGAGTTGAAGCTACCAGGTAGGAGACAAAGAGGAGATTGATGGATGCAGTGAGGGAGGACATGGAGGAAGTTGGAGTCAGAGCAGGAGATACAGGACAGGGGGAGATGAAAAATGTCGATTGCTATGGCAACCCTAGAAAAAAGGACAAGCCCAAGAAGAAGTGTACTGAGGTAAGTTTGGAATATTCCCTGTAAATGTACCATCAACAATCTATACTTTCAGACCCGAGTCTGATCAGGCATAAATCACCTACTTGAGACAGTAATTCACAATCACTGTCCTCGTCACAACTGTCAAATATGCTGGACGGATCCATCCCATCTTCAACCAGCGTAGGACTGTCCTCCAAACTGCTGTCTTCTCCTGCCGGTACTTCTGTTGTGACATCCTGGTAGTCCACCTTCTCTGTGAAGCTGACTTTCCGATGTTTCAGTGCACTGTCGCTCAGGTCCCATTCTTCCTCTGAGAGTCGGAATCCTGCCTTCAGATCTCCTCTTCTCCTTGGCTCTGCATTACTGTTGGCGCCGTGACTGACAGGAATCCCTCTGGGACACAGGAAGGAGTAGGCCGTCATTGAGGCCTGGGCCTTTCCCAACGCCAGACGACCATATTTGAGCATGATGGCCTGAATTAGCTCCCACAGAACCTTGGGAGTAAAGACCCCCAGCTTGTTCTGTTCATAGAGATAAGGCTGAAGGACCTCTTTGATGTTCTGCAGGAACTGGCGGAAGATCAGCAGAGTAGCCAACATCTGTGAGGAAACATAAAGCAAAATGGAAAAAAGTTTTTGGGTTTTTTTTTAGTTTTTCTTTTATGCATTTTGTTCTTTAACATTCCACTGAGGTGAAGAATAGAGACAGACAGGATGGAACAACTGGAGAAAGGTCTCAGGAGTGATCTGTGATAGAAGAGAGTC
>JAFBJS010057591.1:77431-95964 GCA_016785265.1 Paraplagusia blochii
ACGTAACCCTGCGTAGCCCCATACGTCCAGTAACAGCCGGAGACAACGTGACGCTGGTCTGCAGAGCTACGCCCCCTGAAGGTCCAGCCATGTTCTACAAGGACGGCTACTACCTCCAGACCTCGCCTACCGATCACATGACCCTATACCACGTGACCAAGGCTGACGAAGGAGTGTATAAATGCGCGATCAGCGGCGGCAGAGAATCTCCACCCAGTTGGCTGTTCGTCAGAGGTTTGATTCCAGTCTTTGTCGTCGTTGGAAAACTGTTTAGATGTGTATAAGAGACAGCCTCAATTCTACTCCTAGTGTTTTTTTGAGGAACTGCAGCTGACTGTGACTCTTCCTCGACAGGAGACCTGCTTCCTCGGTCTCTTCTGGCTCTGTCTCTTATACACATCTAGATGTGTATAAGAGACAGCTGCTACAGCACCTTCATAGGTTGCTTCAAGAAATCCGTCCTGGGGCAATGGTGGCCTAGGGTTCGAGTCCACCAGCTGCCAGGTTACCACTGAGGTTTACTGAGCACCATCACAATGACAAGAAGTTTGCTTAAGCAGTATAACATCTATACCTGTATCAAACATGTTGTTGGTAAATTGTGTCTTAAACACCACTTTTTTCAAGTCGTCACGTTACACCTGAAGCAGGCGTGGGCAAATATTTTTAACACACTGGCCACAACTGATCCTAAAATTTTAACACATGGGCTGAATCAGGGGCAGATAGAGGCAGCATTTGAGCATGCATAAAGATCAGCCCTGACAGCAACACTTGGGTATTGTTGGTCTTCCAAAAGAACCAAAAGAGATCATTTTACACATGCTTTGTGTGAAGGACAACAGTAGAGGAAGTCCACAGCCTATTTTACAGGGAATGGGAGAGCATTGAACTTTGATCACTGGAGAATTAGTCTATAAATTAGACTTGCTCGATTCCAAGTCCACCATTTTATTCTGCTGTGATTCTAACAGACAAAAGAACTGAAAGAGGCATTATCTGAAACAATGCAGAAAAATTAAGGACCTGACCATCACTGTTTCCCTGGTCCACTCCTTATTTTTTGGGTTACTTTGCAGTATGCATTCTTATCAGATGAATGATTGTGACATCCTCTAGGCTTGCATCATTGTACCTAACTATTCTGCTTGTGTCACTCCTGATGTGCCTAATATTAGGAAGTAATACACGTGTTCTTGTTTATATTTCTGTCCTACACCACTAGTACTCTGCTGTACTTTTCTGCCACTCCCAGATTTCTTCTCACGTCCAAAATCCCTGACATACACTGTTTCTGGCATGCGCTTTTGAGGCACTTTCTTGCATGACGCCCATTACTGGACTCTTGGTGAACATCTTCCTAGCTGTGACGGTGCCTGATTTCTTCTTTCTGGTGAGGTTGGCTAGTAGCATTTGCTGGAGAATTTTCTGAACATTGTATACTCGACTAATACTTACACAACTTAGACAGTCCTGGCGATGACATCACCCACAGACCATGCTATGGGCCCTGAACTTGACCTGTTCTGGAGGTTGTTTTTCCATTTGAATGTTAGTGTAAATGCCGTTGTTTGGCTGTTGGGAGCTAGAAATAAGTGGAGAGGGAAAAGCCAGAATTCCCAGTCTTCTCAGGTACTTCCAGGCCCAAATAGTGGGCGACAATCTGAACTGGGTCCTTATTATATTATGGAAAAGGATAGATCTTGGCACTGGACTTCAAGAGATTATCTCGTCCGAAAATGCTAAAGCACCTTCCAATTAGACAGTCTCATACTTTATGCCTAAGGATAATGTCTTCAATCTGGATGTGAATTTAATACCCCTGCAAGAAGGACAATGCTGCTCATACTCTTTCTATAAATAACCTTAACATAATAGTATTCTGCTTACTCACCATTCACTTCAATCTCCTGTGAAACCCTGAAACACCCGAAAAGCCATCAGAGACTGAAGCTGGGCTCAGTCTCTATTCACCACACTGTCATTACTCAGTCTACTGGGACATGAACCGCATTCACCTGTGGACCAGAACCCATCACTCTCCCCGGGCCTGTCTTAATCGGAATGCCCACCGCGATGGGGAAGAAACTACCAACATGCAAATGTGCCGTCCCGTGGTGGACATTTATATAAGACCCTGCGAATTCAGAACACACGCATACGTGTTCGTCGTGTTTTGATGTTGACACTCACCTAGAACTGTCCGCTGCTGCTGCTGTTGGTGGTTAGTGTTCGTCCTGTGCTGCTGCTGTTCGTTTGGCACCGTCCTCTCCATCCTCTCCTTTGCTCCGTCCCTGTCGTCGACGTCTGTGCTGCCGCTGCCGCTGCTGCCACTGTTTACAGTAGCGTCGGCATCAGCTGCCACCTGCATGCTGCTGCACAAGCACTGCGAGTTGTGCTGCTGCTGCTGCGGGGAATAACAGAAACCAGTAGCTGTAAAGAGGCGTTCACTTTCTGTCTGTTAGTGCATGTGGAGGGAAAGCCCTGGTGGAGGAGATGAGGGTGGTGAAGGAGAGGTGTTGGAGGAGGAGGAGGAGGAGGATCATGGCATCTTCACGCCAACACACACAACACCAGTCGTGACTGACTGGTCAATGACGACAGAGCGGAGGGAAACACCGCACACTCGACGCCCACAGGTTTCTGTACAGGTTCGTCTTGAGGTGCACGCTAACGCCTCGTCTGCTAAAGTTACGTAAGTTTCCTAAAACATACGTTAGAAACGTATGTCAAACATACCGCCCTTTAAATAATTTAAAAACAACAACACGAATTAATTATATTATTATTATATCATGAGTACTACTACAATTAGTAGTAGTACTACACATGTTTCATGTCAGTAGTTCTAACACAAAATGTTCAGAGCTAAGCTAAAAGGGTAACAAAATGTTTGTGTTGGTCAATAAAAAACTATCCAACCAGAGGAGCAAGCTCCTGGACATAAATACGTCACATCCTCTTAAGACACCTGTGCATTCATCATTATCCTACTGTCCTCTAGGGCGGGAACAAAAGCACACAATTACTTTGGAATTACAAATGAGAAAAAAAATGACTCTGTTTACTGAAAAATGATGACGTCCACATGTACATCTACAGACTGGGTAACATTATAACCCTCAGAGCTGTGAAGGAAATAGAGCTAAAAGGACATTTCATTCATAGTTAATGAAACGCTGGTTTTTGATTTCAGGATGACAGTTCCTGATATGGTCACTGGGTGGCGGTAGATGACAGTGAAAGGGCCAAAACGATCATAGCGCAACACTGTAGGTTTTAGTCTTCTGTTATTTAACACTTTCTGGGTAGCAGAAGAGGTGGAGCCTTTCCCGGCAGCCACCTCGGCAGTCTGGACAGTGGTACTGTCAGACTTAGTCATATCTCTTTTCCGATAAGAGTAAACAATTAGTCCAACCCCACAAGACCTTGACAATGATCCTAACCATGAACACCTGAATTAATCATTCGCTTTCTATCTATCCATCTTTCTTCTCTGGTTCCTCGATCATATTTATTTCCTAAACCACTAGTACATCGCTGTAATTTTCTGCCACACCCAAGTTTCATGGGCAAAACCAAAACTTGTGACATGATTATTAAACATAATGTTAAAACCTAACAATTAAAATCAGGAATCACCTTTCCTTGCAGGCTATTGCTAAATCAAGCATACAAATATATTTATAATGAAGCATACTACCAGGATGAACATTTCCTCAACACATTTTATGGTGCGCACAGTAACCTGGTATATTCTAATTTACAAAGTATTACTGAAAGCAATACCTAAATCTATAATGAATATATATGCAGTTTGAAGCATACTGGGGGTTACTATTATAATACTTCAAAAAGAAGGACATTACTCTCTCTATATATATAGATACATTTTATGGTGCACATAGGAATCTGGTATAATCTCGTCTACAGAGCAATTTTGCATGTTTTGAAAATTATGTTTGTGTAGTAGAAGAAAAAAGTCATCACAGTTTTTGATTTTATTCATACCATTGTGACACTCAAAGACTGAGCACTGAGATAAACCAGTAAATGCAGCAAACATATATAAAGATATGTATGTGATGAATAAAAAACAGAAAGAATACGTCATAAGTGTAAATAAATACTTTGAAAATGAGCATAAATACCATACATACATTACATAATAACATTTTTCAGGTGGAGTTTATGTGACGAGTCCAGCTGTAGAGACTTGCTGCCAAACATTTACAGTGTTTTCGTGGTCACTGTTGTTACAGACAAAACTAAGTGCAAAAACATTTCCTTTCTGACAGGTTAGGAAGTTTTCTTAAGGCACAGCTAAACATTCTTTAGTTTAATTTATTATGTGCGTCAACGCAAGGTTTGTAGAAGCTCAAGAGCCAACAGCACCTCCTACTGGTCATGTTGGTATTGTAGAACGCTGCTCTTTAAGTCGAAGGGAGGACAAATACACGTTTGGCCTAATGCTGCCCCGGACAAAGCGTTAAAAACCCGGACGTCTGGCCACAGTAATACTGGCTATAAAGTTTGATGGACGATGCTGTTTATTTAAGGTGCTACCAAAGCACGTTGTCAAATAATGGCTGAACAGTAAGAGTACCAGAGTTCAACAGAGTGTGTTTCCATCTTCTATAAGTGGAAATTCAATCAATTCAGTAAAATGATTCTCTTTATCCTTTTAGGCTGCAGGTTTGACCCTCAGTAATGTTTTTAAATAATATTTATTTATCTTATATTTATTGTTTTTCCATTCATTAATTAATCTTGTTATCTGCTATACTGACTCACGGGGCAGCAGTCTTCACGACTGCAACCCAAATCACACTAGCTAGAGAAGCCAGATGAGATGTTTTGAACATGTGTAGAGGAAGGACAATGGATACATTGGTAGAAAAATGATCCTAGGGATGGCGCTATTTCGTATGAGACATATACCGTTTTCTCATTCAATTCGGAATCGAATTCCGGAGTAGGTCATTCAGGATTCGATCCCGTATTAACTAATCTGCATTTGATTCACTTTGCATACACAATTAGTTTAATTTGGTATTCGCTGCGCATTCGATACCCGTTTTGCATTTACACACAATAAGGGAGTGAATGCGCATTAGTCAAACCATATTTAAATGGCCCAGTTTCAATTTGATCACATAGTTATATAACGAGATAAGCAATGAGAAGGAGACACAAAGAACGAATGAAGAAGATAAAGAGAGAAAATATGAGGAAGTTTTCTGTAATCCTGTTCCTAATAACACAGCGACATAAAGCGATTAACAAGGGGATGAACACGGGCATATTCACACACGAGCTCAACACGTGTGTGAAATCACAGTGTATAGAGCATGAGCTCGTTAAACTAATACAAATGTTGTTGTGTTCACACGCACGCGGGGGCGACAACCGTTTTACTTTTTATTGCTTTACACCCGTATTAGTTAATTCGTTATCGAAACCCCCGACGAGAAGTGGATTATTTAATGTGCATTAGTTGAGGCACGAATGCGCGTTAGTTTGTAATGTGAACGCAAACGGGGAGCGAAACTGGTTTCGCGTCGCAGCGAATACCGAGTTAAGTGGCAATGTGAAAACAGTAATAGAGGAGATTGATGGATGCAGTGAGGGATATAGTTGGAGCCAGAGTAGAAGGTGGAGAGAACAGGGGGAGATGAAAAACCCCTGGGAAAGAGGAAAGAAGTGGATCATTGCTGTGATTAAGAGGAAAGCTGTCATTTACACAGCATGACTGGACAATAGTGCGGTCTAAAAAAATGACCAAATATTTAACTGATAACCTTCAGAATGATTTCTCAGAAGGATTATTTTTGTAACTCATGATTCTTTAACCTTCCTCCATTATTAATAATGTGGCAGGGGCCACAGGGTGGACATCCTCCTGCCGAGTCACCCTTGTCTTTTCACCTTGTGATGACGCTCAAAGCTGTCAAGGCTGATGGAGCCCTGAGGGATTAAGAGATCACATCTGAAAAACTTCACAGGCTCCAGCTGTAGCTGCTGTACCTACTGTAAAACAGATAAACTGGAACTCTATCTGTCGATAGCCTTGTCTGCGGTGAGGCAGCTGTTAGGTTCTAAGTGTCTGATGTGATGGATGATCAATAATATAGATTGACAGACTGTTAAACAGCTGGTGAATTCCCTAGTGCAATGCTACTGAATGTGAATATATGTATATACTTGAAGTAGTAGCAAACTAGATTGTAGATTGTAGTAGGTTGATTGTAGTAGATTGTAGAAGTGCAAAACAAATCTACAGATGTCTACAGGTGTTTACCAAACATTTTTTTGAAATCACAAATGTCTATAGACATTCATAAGTAAATTACCATTATTGATTCTCCTGCAGGTCATATACACTGACAGAGGCCTAGTCATATTTAGCTACCAGGCCGATAAGTTGACACGTTTCCCTCAGGGGTCAACATTCCTTCCCAACTCCCTTTATAGAAATGTCTAGTTCTTTATAATCCATACCTCCCTTTATGGTGGTGTCAAACTAAATTTTCACCGGGAAGCCACAATACAGTTAGCTTGAAGGGCCGGTTGGAAATGGAAAGAAAAGAAAACACCTTGTTATGGTGTAATTGTGATTCACACCACTGCAGACAATAAAATATAAGCTCTGCATTTAACCCATCACCAGAGTAAACAGTGGGCAGCTTGAGCGTCTGGGGCAAACCTCATTGGTAACCTGGCAGGTGGTGGATTTCAACCTGCAACTGATGTAATTCCTCTATAACGTCAATGAAGATCCAGGTCATGAGTTTCGTTGGGACATTAAGTCTTTGGACTCAATGTCCAGTTGCCTAACAAAATTCTCAAACATTACTCTATAACGTATTATTACATGTTACAGCTGTTGGTACTTTGAATAAGATAGAAAAGTCCATTATTGTTATTGTACATTAAGGGTGCAGTGAAGTTGAGAGAACTCCCATGAAACCACAATGCAAAATGTCTTAAACGTGACAAAAACCTTACAAAAAATCTGCTGGCAGATTACAATCACGAGTTACCACAGATAATAGTGATTATTGTGATTTGAGAAAAATTTGAGAAAATGTACATTTCAGACTCCTGGGCGTGTAATAAATCAGTTTTTAGGTCAAGACACACTGCTGCATAGACACTATAAAATTGTAAGCTCAGACAGGCCATATTAAATAAGTTGGTGGGGCGAATTTGGCCCCTGAGCCGTGAGTTTGACGTGTATGTCCTACAGTATGGTAACTCAAAAAGTTGTTGCTATGCTCGTCCATATTGTTTTTGGACTAACATTTGTTTTTGTAGAGTCTTCCGTTAATACATCTCTTTGGGGCTACTATATGGTTGTGGAGTGAACCGCGTCCTCTTTAGATAATTCTTCTGACCTTTTGTTTATTTTTACGTAACTCTCAGAGTTCAAGGTGAAAGTCAGGGCTGAACTGAGGGAATTAAAACACAAAGGGTCCCCCACTGCTAGGGGGACGTTTAGCCTTTCAGCTGTTTCCAGACCTTTTCCTCCTACATTGGCCTCAGTGTGGGTTTTTATCCCCCGATGTCTTCACCA
The DNA here is from genome assembly GCA_016785265.1 of Paraplagusia blochii. Classification (NCBI taxonomy): domain Eukaryota; kingdom Metazoa; phylum Chordata; class Actinopteri; order Pleuronectiformes; family Cynoglossidae; genus Paraplagusia; species Paraplagusia blochii. The sequence goes on from JAFBJS010057591.1 coordinate 85,008, forward strand.
GCCCTTGACTGTCATGAGACAGAGAGGACAGACAGGCAGTTAGGAAATGCAATTAGAAGTCACAGTAAAAAAAAATGGCGCCTTTAGGAACAGCAGACAAAAGAGTTTGGAGTCCTGCGAGTGGAGGTGAGGAAGGACGTCGTAATCATTAAGTGCAGTTTCCCTTCCTGTGCTTGGGTGGGGACGAGGACGTACCAGGACAGACTGTAACCTGTGGTAACTGTGAATGCCATTATGCGCAACTCATTGCACTGTTGTTATTGTTATTCTTAGCTGGTGGATTTTACAATAAAAATGATTATTCCATATGTGTACCAGTTTAAACTCTGTCAAAGTTTAATGCTTCAGACAAAAAAAAAAATGAGGAAACTCAAGGAGTTGCATCTGCACAGGGGTTACTTATTTAGGTCACTTATTTAAACACATCTGAGCCTTAATTTCCTCACTGTCACCCACTACAGTGTATATATGTCTGCTGTATAGAGCACATCCCCAAATGTGGAAAAACATTTGATGTTAAACAAAAGAACGGACGTCAGACGGGAAAGAACCCTCCCTGTGGCTCAGTTTAAGTGCTGTATTTATTGATTGGCACCAACACAAAATACTCTTGGTCCTTGAATTAAAAAAAAAAACTATTCCCATCATTTCACTGCACAATGCACAGGATGTTTGTCGGTACTTCTGATACATTGTTTCGCCGAACTATCTTAAGAGCCAATCATTTTAGTTTGAAGTGGAATTTATTTACACCAAGTTCGTCCAATGTAGGTCAACAACACCACGACAAACAAATATATTGTTTACAAGTGTTGTACAATCTTCGGGCCGTGGCCCCGCCTGGTCCTGCCTAGATATCAAGTAGAGCAAATGTGTTAAAGTCAAGGCCCGGGGGCCTAAAGCAGCCCATCAGGGGCGCAAAAGCAGCCCATCATGTAATTTTAGTACACGATAATGAAGAATATTATAAGTATTTTAATTAACAGCAGTAACATGTATTAATATCTTAGTAGCTACATCAGTACAGTCTCTTATTAACACCAGCCCAGGGAACGTGATTGTTGATCCTGCCGTTAAGAATAAGTTTGACACCACTGAAGTGGTCTAGAAATTAAAAATAAAATGAGAGATGTTTTAGGGTGGTGCTCGCCTTCACACACTCCCACTCCCTCTGCCTGGCTTCAGGGTGGGACCCTGGCCTTTTTATTTTTTTTATTTTATTTTTATTCATCATGGTGAATTTGGATTGTATCGTGGAGAAGCCCTGTCAGCGGGATTTAGGCCTGATTACATAGGTCCTACGTCAGATGCTGCTAGTTGGTTGGATCAAAACCTGCATCCACAGCTGTCCTCTATGAAACCGGTTTGAGACCCCGGTCTTTGTTCATTAAGATGCTCATTCTGTCTACTAGATATGTGTCAAACTCAAGGTTTGGGGACCAAATGTGGCCTGCAAAGTCATTTTGTAAAACTGGGAGCCTAATAAGTAATTAATAAAGCCCTCTGGTGAAAATTAGCTTAATACCATTACCCAACTATTTTAAGGTTGTGGTTCAAGGAAATGAGGCATTTTGATTGTTAAACCCCGATAGATGTCAATGCTAGGATGCTCCAAAACCCATAAGGACAATGGCCTTGTCAAATAATTTAGAAATTCAGTCCAACTTAAGCCCTGTTCTTCTGACTGTACAAATTAAAGCAGGTCTGGGCAATTATTTTGACTCGCGGGCCAGGTGGTACTAAAATTTGAGTCACGGGCCAGGTCAGGGTCAAAAAGATTGAGTATTTGCGAGAACTAAGATAAATGTTGAGTTAAGTATTGAATAAAGGCAAATTGTTCAAATGCTTTTAGCGTCTTCGTCAGCCGGCTTTGCAAGGAAAAGGCAGAAGTATAACGATAATATAAATAAAAGTATAACTTGGACATATTAAAATGCCAAACGGGCCGCATCCGGCCCCCGGGCCTTAGTTTGCCCAGGTCTGAATTAAAGCATTGTACTAACTAATTTATACTAATGCTTGACTACTTCTTGCAATTATTCAGTAATAGGAACGGCTTATGCTGTGTTAAAGCAAAAGTGATTATGAATCAATAATCATTGACTCATCTTTGTCCTCTTATCCGTTGCCAGGTCTTAGGGGCAGCAGTCTCCACCTCTGCCACCCAAATCACACTGCAGCGTACAGTGAGTCTTCCTCTGGTTGGTCAGTCCAGTAGAAATTATGTGGGTCGATGGGTTTAGAACCTGAAGCTTTGAGGACCCAGGTCTGCTTCCTCAACCACCCCTGGGTGGAATACAGTTTATTAAAATGCCAGGGCAATCCTGAGACGACAGCAACCCACATTTCCCTCCATTCTTCCCACAGATATGTTTGGATTTGGTTTGAGTAATGAACATCCGCGTTCTCTACAGTCAAGTGATGAACCATTGTTTTGAAACAACTGCTTATATTTCATACGAGTGCAATTCATATGATTGTTTTCCTAATTCCCACCGAGCTGCCTCTGTGTGGTCGCTGACACGCTGGCAGGTAAACATAAACATATCAAGTTCAGTGAAGTTCCACCAGGAGGGGTCGTAAAAAGTCATCAGTGAACAATTAGCCTCACAATAGGTGACGCATGAAGTGACAAACATTCGTTTCCGTGGCCTGTGAAAGATTAGTATCTCAAAAGCTTTATTTGTAAAAAGGAGACAGGAGCAAAGGACGGACTGACATTAACACACAACTTTATTTTGGTTTTATTTATACTTTACTTAGGGCTCCACTGCTAATGTTGCTGCTGCCGCTGCTGCTTCATGAATTAATGATACGCGTTGTTGACTGATATTTCACATTTTACATTCCACAAAAGTGCATACGTAGTTCTGATACAGAGTATATCATATTATTGGCTAAACTTACATTCATGTGTTTTTAAAAGAATAACATTGTGGGGAGTGGGATCACATTTTTTAAAAGGTGGGTTATCACAAAAACTAAGGCTATCCCATCATCCTGGAAAGATCGTCCTTTTCTCTGAAGAGAGAGAGAAGAGAAAAATAATTATAATGAAAAATAATAAAAACAACAACAACAACAACATTAATAATTAATTTGTTATTATTCATATTTTTATTATGAATATAATTGTGAATTTATATTACATTTGTGTAATTATTTTATGGAATGAATTTCATTATACTATATGGAATAAAATACATTATTATTATTATTATTTTACGTATAACAATTCTCAAAATCTCGATGCTAGGATGAAGGTTGAGTTTTTTTGACAATAACAAGCCACTTGTCTTGAAAAGTAAAAACTCAAACTCAGGCTCGGGGCCGAATCAGGTCCGCCGTGTGTATATTTTTGGCCGTGAAATCATATCAAACGCCTACCGGGGTTGGCCCACCAGAATGCAACACCTATATAATGACTTTATTTGTAGTGTTAGTAGAGGATGTGCTATAGCAGTGATTCTCAACTTTAGGCTCCCGACCCGAACAGGGTCATGCTCCCATTTCAGTGGACCTTTGCTGGGGCAATGAAATTGTTTAAAAAAATAATACATATTTTTTTTAAGATAGATTATCTATTGCAAGAACAAGTTTATGAATAAACTTTAAGAGTCCAGTTACTAAAGTGTTAATCTGAAAAGTTTAAGTTTTTCTTCAGTTGCAGCTTGTCAGTAAGGACCGATGGTGGTTCCTGGAGACAGACCAGTTGTGAACCACAGTGTTTAAGTACATAGTATAGATCATACACTTTAGGTTTTGTTTTTGTTGTTGTCCTGTCTGACATAAAAAAAGACTAAAAAACTAAACTTTGTTGGTTTCTATATTAAAACAACTAATATTACATATATGGAGAAAAGGAAGAACACAATAATAAATATATATATTATAAATATGGTTTTTGGTATGTCACCTCATCCCATTTGAGACTACTTCACTATACTATTTCAATTCTAACTATCAAATCTATAAACTTATTTACCTCAGGGGATTTTTTCCAGTTTTCTTGTACTTCATGAGAATTATTTATGATAAATACACCATTTCTCACTGCCTAACTCCTGAATGGCACATTCAAACTCTCCTAGCATTTTCAACTACATTGTAGACCCAGAGAGTTGGACAAATTGTACTCACTCTTGGGCAGAGGGGTAGATGAGACGATGCAAATCTTGGAGATGTTGAGCCACGTTGACTCCTGGAACAGTAGAAACAGCAGTTTGTCAACATGACCAGCTACGACGGATAGATTCCCTTACAATAATTGAAAAAAGAAGTTTTCTCCTCACCAGATCCACTGCTGGCCCGTGCTGTGTACGACGAACTTGTCCCAGTATTAGTACTGCTACTGGAAGTTCCCCTTCCAGTCCCAGTTCCAGTTCCTGTTCCAGGTGTAGACTTACTCTGGCCTGTGTTACTAAACCCAAACCATGAAAATGCAGAGCCGGAGGAGCCAGTTTTGCTGTTGGTTCCTGTGGAACCAGTGGACGTACTGGAACTCGATGAGCTTCTCGGGTTCAAAGCTGGTTTGTTCAAGCCGTACCCAGTTGAGCTAGGCTGCTGTTTCACATCAGTGGTTCCAACTGAGCTTCTAGCATTGAGGATTGAACTTGATTCAGATGAGGTTGAGCTTGAGCTTGAAGAGCCGTACTTGTTCAGCCCTGAGTTGGTGGAGCCTAACCCATTTGATCCAAGTCTATTCAAACCTGATCCAGGAGACCCAAGACCTGAATTGGACCCAGTTGAGGGAGATGAACTTGACGAACCATGCCTATCGTATGCCAACCCGGATGAGGAAGATGAACTTGTAGAACCATGCCTATTCAATGTTGACGTTGATGAGGAAGATGAACTTGAAGAGCCTAGGCCACCTGATCCATACCTATTCAAGTTTGACCCAAGGGATCCAGTGGTTGAACTTGATCCAGTGGATGGGTAGGATGAGCCCACTTTATTTAATGAGGTTCCTGAGTTCGGGTTTGAACCCAACCCCACTGATCCCGACCTTCCAGCCTGACTATTTGTATTTGAGGATGAGGAGGATGAACCACCAAAGAGGCTCCACCCTGACCGACTTGGTGTGCTTTGCTGGGTATTGGATAAAGAAGGTTGTGTCTGAAATAATAAAAATAATACAACACAAGCATGTAGTGAATTGTAATTAAGCTTTTACTGGGATGCCACATAGAAACAAGGTGACTTTGCTTGGCTGGGAATTTTTAAAAATGGCTATTTTATTTTTGCTGTTTCATCTATTTTGGCCATGTTCAGATGAATGGCAATGGATACATTGGTAGAAGAATGATCCTAGAGATGGAGCTACCAGGTAGGAGGCAAAGAGGAGATTGATGGATGCAGGGATGGAGGACATGGAGGTAGTTGGAGTCAGAGTAGAAGATACAGAGGACAGGGGGAGATGGAAAACTTTATCTGATATCCTTGCTGTTTCCTTACCTTATACATGCAGGACATGTTGAGTTGATTGATTTGCAAAGTGAGATGTTCAACTTCCTTTATTCTATAGGCCACGCTGTTCTCCAGTACTTCCTTCTCTCCGCTTAGCTTCATCTTGTCGATCAGGAGTTTCTCCTTCTCCTTATCGTGTATCTGCTGACGCCTTTCTAGATCCAGCTTGTACTCCCTCATCAGACCAGACCGGTTCTGGTTACACACGCGGAAATCTTCGAATGTTCGCTCATTCTCTGCCTTCAGTCGACTGTTTTCTGACTGGATGTCTGAAACCTGGTCTCCGACAGTGTTCAGGTAACGCTGGAGCTTGTCTTCCACTTCCCTGGACAGGTTGGTGCAGTTTTTGTGGATCTGCTCCAAGTGCTCCCTCTGTTTTTGGCAAGTGAGCTGAAAGCGGAGGTGTTCCGGGAAGAGAGATTCAATCTTGCGCACAAAAACCCTGGAGACGTTGCTGACGCCACTCAGGGACTGGAAGAAGTCGCCTTTACATTTTTCTTTTTGGAACAGCAGCTCCTTTTCTTTGGTGGTTTTGTCCCGCCTCAGACGGATGGCCTCCAGGTTGATGTAGTCTCTCTCTTTAGTGGTTTGATCCAAGTCCATCTTCATCTTTTGCACAGTTTGAGTAAAGTTGGACTGCACAAGCTGAAGGTGGGCTTTCAGTTGGCCCACAAATGCCCCGCAGTCACAGTTATCTGGGACAGAAACTTAAGACAAAGTACATGCACATTCAGCATTAGACCACAACACTCTTAAACAGCTTCACCCATGTGGTAGAGGTGGATGATCAGACTTACATGTTTTTACTGCTGCACAGTTGCAGTGTAAACGGGCAGAGTTGTTACACACGTAGAGGTTGGAGGTGCAGTGTTGCTGTACACATTAAAGAAAAGGTTGCATTAGTTATGTGTTTTACCTTAGTGTATTTTTATAAATCTTACTTCTCCAAACTCCATGTACAGGCTGTCACTCAGCCAAGATTCACTTGTTCACATCTTCCTTAAAGCTAGTGATCGCAGGGGGGAATATGTAATAATGGAGATTAAATTATTGTTTAATTACATTTTTTAACACAACCATCTTCATCCTCTCATCCATCACCCAGTCTCAGGGACAGCAGTCTCCACAACTGCCACCCAAATCACACTGCTCCATACTGCCCTGTGGGTGGTGAGCCCACTGGAAGTTCTGTAAATTTGCTATGATGCTATGAACACCTCAGTGGCAACCTGCTGGCTGGTGGATTGCTGATGATATTTATTTTAGTTTCAATTAATTATAATATTTTTATTGTAATTATATAATAATAAGTAGTAGTTTAGTTTACCAGTTTAATGTTTTATCATAACAGTAATATATCTCATTTGAATTATATATGTATATATATATATATATATATATATGTTTCCACACAACAGTTGACATGAAACAGTTTTGTTGCTTGTTTAATAATCCTAAAATAGACAAAAAGCTCTTGTAGTGGAAAAGTTTTATGCTCACATACTCAAACTCTGTGTATGTGGTGTACGTGACAAAACCATCCTGTTATCTTCGAAACCAGCAGTTGCAGGTGCACTGTATCTAAAACTGACATGTTCCTGTTGCTGGGCAGATTCAAGGCACCATTGTAACAAACAGGTCCTTGTATGGAGAATGAAGGTCATTTGGGAAGTCTGGGGAGACAGTATAACATAGAGATGTTTTTCTGTATCAGGAGGGACTTCGCGGGATCATCTCATCATCGCGGACCTCATCTGTATCTCCTATGCTAGAATAAAGATTTTGCTTACACCAACTCTTCGACTCAAGAAGCTTTATTGCAGATAAGAATTTCCAACAAAGTGTTAAAGTGTAGTTAAAGAACCAGTGGAACACAGGAAATTTCCACAACACTCTTTCCAACTTTCCACTGCAATCTTGAGAAATACACAGGAATGGGTCTAGAGGGATTCGAACCCGAATCCCTCTAGACCCAAGTCCAGTTCCTTAACCCCTTGGCCACCATGTATATATATAATATTTGGATTTTTTTAAAAAGATTATTGTAATATATATGTTTTCCATCCTAAAATCTATAACTCAGTCCTTACCAGTTTCCTCTCATAGTCCTGGATGATGTTCAAAGAGATGTTGGAGTAGGAGCGTAGTTTTGCCAGGTCCCAGTCATTCCGAGCCTTCTGGGTCAGGGTGGAGTTCAGCAGGTTGGTCAGGTTCTTCCTCTGCTGTCTCAGGGCCACGTTCTCGATGGAGAGGCGACTGAAACTCTCCTCCAGATCCTGCATGCCCGACGTTGAGGCAGAGTCTTGCGTCTTACCGTAGACGAGAAAGAGCACGAGGCTCACGATGATGAGAGACTGAATGAGCGAGGAGAAGAAGAAGACGATTCGCAAGTAGTAGCCGCAGCTTTTGCCCTTCTTTGAGCGATGCTGCTTTCTCTTCAGGGAGGGAGGACTGTATTTGGAGTAGCCACTGCTGTACATGGTTGCTGGGAACCAGAGGACGATACTTTTTTGAAAAAAAAATAAATAAATCTGAGTTTCTCTGAGTTTAAGATACGTTTAATCAAAGTCCATGTGAGGATTGAGGGTTCCACCTCAGCACCCTCCAAAAAAGAAAAAAACACCCAATCAGAAAACACAGTTTCTCTATTGTCCTTTGTCTTCCATCACATCACTTTAACGCAGAGGCGTTTGTGCCATGAGAAGTCATCAGTCTGTGAGAAAGTGTAAACACAGTGATGTTTTTTTATAAAACACCCAGATGGGATGTTCTCTCAGCCTCAGTCTCCTCCCTCTTCCCATCAGCTACCACCCTGCACAAGGAGTGTCCCTTAGAGCTTGAAGACAAAAGAGTTAACTAAAGACTCTGATATGAAGTATTTACATCATGGACATGATGTTTGTCCTTGTACTTCTTCAGTCCTTGTACTTCTTCAGTCTTTTGTCCGACCCAACACGCAAACAAAAGTCCACAAACTCTGGAGTTAAAGTCATGAAGTGGATATTACGTGAGGGATGGAGTAAAATCTCAGAATCCACTGTCTCTGGTCCCTGTCCCACATTAAGTCAATCAAGTTTTTTTTACTACTTACTACAATACTATTCATGCTTAGAACACTTAGAACAACAGCAACAAGGACATGTCACATTGGTGTTAGTCAATTTTTAAGGACTGGATAAAAAGTACTTTTCCTCAAGAATTAATGTAGGTTTTCGGAATTTGTCTTTGCTTTAACTATAGGCTACACAACAACCAAAGCTCACAAATAGTGAATGGACTTGTCGGACATTATAGGAATTGGTTTGTGGCTCAGGCGCGACCAAACTAAGGCCCTTGGGAACAGATATGGCTCGTTTGATTTTTTAATTTGGCCTTAATTAGTTGATATGAAAATAAATTGAATTAGAGAAGATTGGTCTCTTGGAAAAACAACTGGTAAATTATTTTATATAATTTGGAGAATTATCAAAATTGGAAAAAATCTAATTCTAGTTCTAATGAAAAAATGTATGGTTTCACAGTGTACAATACATACAACGTATGTGAGGTGTGATGTAAATAATAAATATATAATAATAATAACGTCTTTGCTTTGTTTAGAATTTTGCGGTGTTCCTGCTGGGGCAGCAAAGGCACACAACTCAACTGAGATGAAGACAGCATAGAAAGATGGACATATACAGGCAAGGGTCTCAAACTTGGGGACCATAGGCCATTTGTGGGCAGTGGAATGATATTTTGTGGCCCCCACCTTGATATGAAAGTTAAATGTTAGTGCATCCCACATGATTTGGGGCTTCACTGAAAATTAACAATGCCGAAATTGTGTAGTAAACACAGCTCTGCAAGAATGTGAGTATGTCTTTTGTAAGTTGCACTGTTCACTTTCATCCAACGCAGGTTTCTCATCCATGGAGAACAGTGTGTTGAATCTAAACTTTAGTTAATAAATGGTAAGTTTTTATATTTTCTAGATTTGCTCTACACCAGGGGTTTTCAAAGTGTGGGGTGGTCCCCCCTGGGGGGCGCTGTGTGATGCTGAGGGGGGCGCGTGTGACCCTGGGGAACACAATTTTTTTTCCGCCGTACTACAATAAAGTGTAATTGCTCATCCTTGTATGTTGAACTATATCTCTTTTTGCGTTTCTTTAGGTTAACAAGGATACAACGTTATGCAGAGGTGTACCTATGACTATTTTATAGACAAATGCTGTTATTTATAGTTTCAACGGAGAGTGGGTGGTGCGGGGGGGCGTGGATTGTTTTTCTTCTTGCTGGGGGGTCGTAACAGAAAAAGATTGGGAAGCACTGCTCTACACATTTTGTGGTAAATCCTATAGATCTCACAACCCTGGTCCACAGACTCCTTCTGGTTAATTTTCAGTTTTTTTGTAATTTCTTCTCATTTGTAGTTTTGTATTTAACACTGTAGGGAACTGACTTTTTATAACGTAACAGATTTTCCTTTGTATTGAACATTAATGGTTGATGTGGCCCTTAATACGGTAAATGACAGTGGGGGCAGTGGCCCTTAACCCTTTTGCGTTTGAGACCTCTGACGTAGAGCTAATAAAGCTTCAAGAGCTGATGCAACCAGGTCATAAAGTGACACTGCTTACGCAAATATCGTCTTCAGAACATGAATAATGACCTGCCGTAACCTTGGTCCTCCACAGATGTGCCCAAAACATCTTTTATGGGATCATGTGCAGAATTCCCGGTGCATGGTGGTACAGGAGGACAATGGCTCATGTTGCGTTTCCGAACTTCATTCTCTGCTTCTTTGATGCCACAAGTCTCAGTCCAACCCGATGACGTGGGTAAGATGCCGAACTGTCTCAGAGGACACACACACGGTCGCGCAGACACGCAATTGAAAATCAAATCCTTAAGGGTGACAGTAACAGTCGCAACATTTTCCTGTCAGCCTTTGTTGGAACGTCGGGCGTCTTCTTGGCAGGAAGCAGTGAGTAAAGTCACAGGAACTGATGGCCAAACATGTGGCAACGTTTGAGAGGAGATTCCAGATCTAAGGCCAACAAATACAGGAAGTTCGAGACAAATATAGGACATAAACAGTTAGAGTGGTGATTTATGAGAGTTGAATGTGTTGGGTTTGTTTTTTAATACCTAAAGAAGAAAACATTTGAAATGATTTCTCTCTTTCAGGTTATTGTTTTCCAATCAACAAACTACATGACTGTATTTATTTATTAGCCTTCAAATAAAATAGACATAGATTATTTGAGTCCAAACAGGCTTCTTGATTTAATGAAGATTCAGCAAAAGAACAATGAAACACTGTCTTAGTGACTTTTTAATAAAGATTCATTCCAATGTAGCTGGTGACAGACCATAAAGGACAAGCACATCTAAAAAAAATTAATGTAGATAGATAGATAGATAGATAGATAGATAGATAGATAGATAGATAGATAGATAGATAGATAGATTTTTTTTAGATTTTAAATATGGTACTTTATTAACA
>JAFBJS010057591.1:96915-137826 GCA_016785265.1 Paraplagusia blochii
ACCTTAGCTTGATCCCACCAGGATGGCAAATCGGCAAATTCGCTCTTCCTCTGTCTGAAGGCACCCCAGAAAACACTAAGAGTGTGTTTAAAGGTTTTGTCATTACACAAAGTGGAGTTGAAATGCCAGTAGGCACTACACGAAGGTAAACTTGCTAAAGTGACCCTGATAGATAGATGATGGATGGAGTGAGGGAGGACATGGAGGTAGTTGGAGTCAGATTTGAAGACTTGCTATGGCAACACCTGAAAAAAGGGACTGCTGAAAGCTGAAAGGAAAAGAAGAAGATCGGGAGGTGACGATAGTTTGTCGTAGCCTCATGTATGCTTCACAACTCCAATCGCAATAGAAGAATTATCCTAGAGATGGAGCTACCAGGTAGGAGATAAAAGACGAGATTGATGGATGCAGTGAGGGAGGACATGGAGGTAGTTGGAATCAGAGTAGAAGATACAGAAGACAGGGGGAGAAGTGGCTCACTGCTGTGATTAAGAGGAAAGCTGTCATTTACACACCTTGGCTGGACAAGTGGACAACTGAAGTTAGAAAACTGTAACAAAATTATATATATATTAACTCTGAATATAGTTATTGTTTGTTATATAATAGAAAACCCTTGAGTACTGATTAATTTCTTAACTTTTTGGCTTGGTTCCCTCCATGTAGTAACAGCTTGTCTCTGAATTACATTCTCTCCAGTAGTCAGGAAGCCTTAGCTGCGGTGCTAACACGTGGAGCCCTGGTGTCTGTAGTTATGCAATAGGTGGTTTACACATTGGTCTCTGGGTACTACTGACATTCTTCATGTGAAGTTCACAAATGAAATGTCCTCTGAGTCACGACGACCTGTGGACACCAACCGTGTTACGTTAACGTTAGCCATTCCTCAGTTTTTATCTATCAGCTGAAAAGACGATGTGTAAAATTTAGTGTAGCATTTCAGTTATACTTTTACGTAATTTTTGTCACATTTTTTCTTGTTGAAAAATATCTCCGCCCAATTCCCATAAATCGTGCTGTTATTTGTTATTTTTAGTCAGGAAAATGCTCGGTATTTCTTTGCATTTCACTCAGACATGCGTTTTCTGAATCCTTAACCTAAGTCATGCATTTATTAGTACAATTATTTTCATTTTTATGATAATAATACTAAAATGTTGATGATGATAATAATAATAATATTTTTTTTTCATTGTTTCTGTTTTTGATTAGTTCTTTATACAGTATGCCTTATACGTTCACTCATCCAAAATTTTCACTCCATCCAACATTAAATCTTAAACTCAACTTAAATAATCGGGAAAATAAGTTCCCTCAACAACTATGTTTATTGCCTTTTAACGACTGTAAAAATAAAATTGTCAACGCTGTACTCGACACTTTACACAGACTGGATTGTCATGTGACATGCTGCCATCTAGTGGTCATACTGTGCTATTGTCGCCGCAGTCGCAGTCGATGACGATCATCAACATTAGTATCATGGAAATGAAGAGGTAATGGAGTGTGTGAAACAGGGATACTGTGAGTACTGTGAGCCTTTTATTTACTCATGTTCTTTAATGATCTGATTAAGACAGTTTAATTGTATGACGTCATGGTACTACGTCATCTTATTTAGTTAATTGTTAAAAACTAAATCTTTTCACAAATTTACAATTGTTGGCACCGTTACATTATCGTTACTGATTATTTAGCATCTAAATAAGTTCTGTGAATGTTCTGTTCTCTTTTTTATTTTTATTCTTTTTATTTACATGTAGATCAATTTGCTTCATTTTCTCCTGCACTTCCTAATTTTACCTTTATTTAGAGAAATCCTAAGTGATTCCTGCAGGTTAGTTAATCAAGTTTATTGCTTCATTTGTTAGACCAATTTGAATCTATCTGTCTGCCTGTCTGTATGTCTGTGTATTTATGTATTTTGTCTCCATTAACATCATCTAGTTTTTCAATCTGGGATTCCACGGTTCTGCCCAGTCACCGTACAACATTCCAACCAGTGTCTGTTCAGCCTAAATAACCAGGAATCAGACCGTGACGGTGTGCTGTGTGTCACAGTGAGGTAATTGCTGACCTGCTCCCAAAGACCGGACAGACGTGCACTGCATCACGAAGTCAGCCTGAAGAAAAGGGCCTCTGTTGGTGAGGAGTACAGAGAGGGCAGAGGGGAAGTGGTAAATACCTGAGCTGTCCACCAGACTGAAAAGAGACAAATAAACAAAGTGGTGCTAAAACACTGCATGTGTCCAGAGGACGTTCTTGCTTTTGTTTTCTCCATTAATATAATTTTGAACTAAAAAAACCCCCCACAGATTTACAATATAAAATATTCAGATTTAAAAATAGAATTTCCAAAACTTATTGATAAACAGAAAAAATTGGTTAGTTTGGTCCTTCCCTCTGCTTGCATTTGTCTTTACCGATCGTTTCTTATTATTGGTATAAAAATTACGGCATAAACTAAAATGTCATCACAGCCTTGTTAGCAAACAACCACTTCTGATGATGCAAATTTACTACACATTCTACCTCATTACTGCCTGTACTGTGAAAAGAAAACCCAATAAGTTAATTCACTGAGGTATCAAAGCATTAAAAAACTATGACAATAGCAATCCTAGTAGTAGTCATACTGTCAGCTTTTTTCATTTAGACTGAAATCCAGTTTAAGAAACGCAACATAGTCCAGAGCCAGTGATTTTGTTTACACAACACCTGACCCCAATATTGTGTTTATCTGCATTTATCTTTAATGACTTCTGGCTGCAGAGCTGAGGAAGCTGCTGTAGAGGTAACCAAGGTAAATTAGAAAGATTTGAGTCAGAGTGACGTGATGTAAAGTGGATTTATTTTCAGCAGCCTATGATTAGAGGTGGTTAAAAGGCAGAATGATGAATAGCTGAGAGCTGATCCCTCCTCCTCTCCGTGTCTTCAGAGCAGCAGATGTTTTCTCTTTGACCTGCACAAAAGGCCTCTGTTTTTGTTTCCAGGCCTGACCATTCCTCCGAGGTCACAGGCCACTCTGGTCTCAGGGTGAAGCTGTCACTGCGAGTCTAAACATTTGACGGCCATCGGAGCGTGATGGAACCGCAGCAGAGACTTCACAGACGCCTCGCGATGACTTTGAGTAAAGACCTACTTTCCATATGCTGATGTGGTTGAGAGCGCACCATGCCATAGAACCCTGATGTTGAATTACAGTGGTTGCCTCAGTGACACAGCTGACCTAACTTCACAGCTTTGAACGTGCTGGTTTAATGCAGCACAGTAGCTAAAAGGTTAGCTTCAGAGGTTGAAATGTTAATTCTCTCTGTAGACCAGACTCTCGTGTCTGCGCCAGAACAGAAGAGCCTGAGGGTAGAGGGTAAATCTTTCATCTGGAGATTTCACCCTGCAAAGAGCCATGGCAATGATGGCAGACTCACTGGTCTGTCAACAGACCAGTTTGTTGCCCCAGGAAAGGTTTACTATGGGCCTCACATGGGGAGTTACATTATTATTAGTACTTCACTCCTTATTTTTCTGTCTGTGTTTTGGCAATTTTTTTAATCATAGGCAGATGATAAACAGACAGACAGATGGATAGATAGATAGATAGATAGATAGATAGATAGATAGATAGATAGATAGATAGATAGATAGATAGATAGACAGAAACTCAGCATAGCTCACATGTTCCCCCTGAGACAAAAGTTTCAAATCCCCCCCGGCAACTTGTTAATTACAATTCTCACATTACACATCTCACAGGGCGACCTTTGACCCCTGTTAAAGCAAGGCAACCGACTAAACAAAGGGCAACATTGGGACGGCCAAAAAGCTGAGCTGCAGGTTTTGTGTGCTCTGAAAACATTGTGCTCAAGACACAATATGTTAGCAACAAAAGCACAAGTTACAGAAGACTGATGTTAAAGGCCCCAACAATGGCCTGATGTCAGACTCTCAGTTAGAGACACATGATGGATCATGGGAACGTGTAGCATCTGATAGTGCCGGCATTTGTCCTTCCTTTGATACCCTAAGATTCAATTTAAAACATTAAAACACATGTGATGAAATATAAAAATATCTTTCATTATATATTATATATATATTGATGTATGTGTAGTGAAAGTAGGCTAAGAACTCCATTCTTTGTGATTTAATCTGTTGAAACCGACAGTTTGAGCCTGGAACACAGCTGAGCTGGTCTTCTTCTGTGCATGTCCTTTCGTCCTGGCGACAGACGTCTCTTGCAGACATTTCAAGATCCTTCAATCTGAGCAAACAGATTTGCGACTGATGGTTCAAAGGGCACATCACTCCTGCTCACCGAGACATTCCTCAAAAAACCACACAAGTACGAACACACACAGGGGGCATTCACAGCACTGTAACCTGGAAGTGAATCCCTCTGTAAGTCTTGAGTTCAGAACTGCTAGTGCTTATACTAAATATCAGGGGTGTCCACACTTTTATGTCATGTGAGCTACCTTTCAAATGATCAGACAGGAAAGATTCACCTATATTGAAAAACTCTAGATATATTTACCTATATAAACTGGATATCTTACTCGATACATTGCTATTTATTTATTTTACGTCTGACTCAATACCTATATGATTCTTACTTTAGCCCCGTGATTAACATCTTGAAATACAATTTTATTCCTATTAACCACTATTATTGTTTTATGTTATTGCCAAGAATCTACTAGCACTCCTTTGGAGATCTACCGGTAGATCTCCAAAGATAGATACTTCACACAATGTGCCCTGATCCATGCAAACATCTATCACAATTGTATACTTTCTTCACGTCTTGGCGGTTTTCATCTGTCATGTCATCTATGTCAGACATTAAGAGACCACAAACTGTCAGCGAATGCATCAGAGGGGTTAGCAGTATTAGCAATAAGCTTTTTTACTGGAGATAAGGGATACGCTCCGAATGATAGAAATAGATTATATTAGCAACATCAAATTGAAATGAGAACCATCCTGACACATGATAGCACTTATGGTGAGGGTCTTATTACTCGGAACGTGTGCTGAACTGAGAAAAGTTAATATAATTGTATTTTGTGTCAGCAACGGTTGCATCATAAAAAATGTTCCATATCTGCATGTTGTAGTTGATAATATAGTGCTTCACAGTATAAACAGTAGACCATCCCACAGATTCACCTTTGTTTGGGTCTCGACCAACCATTTGAAGAACATTAAGCCTAATCTTCCCACTTTCTTTTTAAACACCTTCGCACGACAATAACGAGGGGGTTAACACAAATGTAATGATTTTTATGTAAACAGCCATTCATCAACATCACAGCGGGATATTTTGTCTCCATGCACCCCCCCTTTATTCAACAAGACTAATCTTTTCCAGCACGAGAAGGCACAGTAGCCCTAATTAAAGGGACTTTCAGTCAAACATACACTCCCTCAGCCCTCTGATGATCCATTAGTTACACAAAGGCTCAACAATAGTTCTGCTCACAAACTCTCTCCTCCAGGGATGGTTGGGGGCGGGGGGTGTGTAGCTTTAGATTTAGGAATGCCATAAAAATGTCCCAAGTGAAAGGAATGCCAGTAAAAACTCTACAATCGCTCCCTGTAGATAAGACGACAAGTACAGCATCTCCGCATCACAGACACTTTCATCCCTGCACGTCTGCGATGGCAACTCCCCTCCTAGCCCCCAATCTGCTGCACATTTACAAGCAGATTCATCACTTATCTCTTAAGGCTCTTATCCAGGGTCATTGTGTGTCCTCTCCCCTCCTTTATCTGTATTTGACCCTGGGCTTTTCACCACGACCGGGGTGTGAACGTCAGTTTGGCCTCTTGGGTTAACCCCGAACACAAATCACCATGTGCTTCCACAAAGCGCTGAGGCAGTCGCCCTTTGAGCAATGGGCAAAAAACATTAACCTTCAATACCTGCACGACAAGCCTCTCTGAAGGAAAGACCCCCGTGCACATAAATGGGATCAGACAAGGGCACACAAGGTCCAATTCACCAATGCTGTGATTTATCATATGTAGAATATGGAGAAAGTGTATTGAAACACAGATTATAGGGAGCTTGATTTCTCTCTGCAAGGGCTCCTACTTGTGTGGGTTGAAGGATCTGTAAAGTGTTAATGTACATTTTCCTTTCCTTGACAAGAACACATTATAATGATTCCTTTCTATCTATCTATGTGTCTGTCTGTCTGTCTGCCTGCCTGCCTGTCTGTCTGTCTGTCTGTCTGTCTGTCTATCTATCTATCTATACCTATCTATCTATCTATCCATCCATCCATCCATCCATCCATGTCCATTTGGCAGAGTCAAATATTCTGTGGTGTACTGCAGTACTTTTGGCTTTGCAAAAAGCCAGAAATACATTCATCCATTAATCTTTTGCCCCTAAATCTTTTATAGGGTCAGGGAGAAAGCCAAAGGAGATCCTATCAGTGGGCGATGCAACCCTAGACAGTTGATCCGTCTATTACAGGGTCACATATAGGCAAGCAACCATACACAACCAATGTGCATATCTATTGTAAGTGTCCACGTAACCCAATCTGCATATATTTTAAATCCCCTAGGAAACAGGAGTAAACAGGCAGAACATGCTGACGTCACATAGAAGACCATCGGCTTCAGGGATTGACCAGTGATCTTTCAGCTGAGAGGCAGAACCCACTTTCTACTTGTGGCTCAGAAAACAAAGCATGTTTATGTGAGATTAAGCTGATGGAAACTAAATTGGATTGGCAGCCTATACTAGAATACTAGATGTTGGACCTCAGCTTCAGACCCATCCAGGACCTTCTTCTTCTCCTTTTGGCTTGTCCCTTTTTCAGCGGTTTCCACTGTGAGTCAACAATTTCCATCTCACCCTGTCTTCTGTATCCTCAACTCCAACTCCAACCACCTGCATGTCCTCTCTCACTGCATCCATCAATCTCCTTTTTGTCTCCTATCTGGTAGCTC
This sequence comes from Paraplagusia blochii, assembly GCA_016785265.1. Lineage (NCBI taxonomy): Eukaryota > Metazoa > Chordata > Actinopteri > Pleuronectiformes > Cynoglossidae > Paraplagusia > Paraplagusia blochii. Next base: position 103,882 of record JAFBJS010057591.1, read on the forward strand.
CATCTCTAGCATCCTTCTACCAATATAACCACTGTGCCTCCTCCGAACATGTCCAAACCATCTTAATCTGGTCAGACCTATCCAGGATATATTTAGGAATTTCATGAATCGCACAAGCAACGATTATTAAAAATGCATTGCAAGACAGAGATAGGGTTACTTTGACCGTTTTGTAGCGTTGACATCCAAAAGCATTCAAATGAAAGAGACAGGAATACACTGTGAAGGAGGAGGGTCATTTTAGAAGGACAAAGATTCGATGGATCTCCTTAACTGCAGGGGATTCGTGTATAAATTCCTGCATACACTACTCATGCACTGTAAGTTTAAAACCCCCCATTGTTCCCAGCATCCAACCGTTCTCCGAGAGACAAAGGCGAGCAGAAGATTGGCGTGTTTGTATTTGTTGCGGGGCTTCGGGGTGATCTGTTATTGTCAGGGCAGCTCTGTGGCCTTGGGGGGGTCAAGCTTTCTGCAGCTGAGAGATCCTTCACATTCTTTCTGCCTGTGTTTGTGTGTGCGTGCGTGCTGACCCACGCAGCCCACTCTCTTTGCTCTTTGACTTCAACAAGCCATATAAGGCAGCCAGCTCCATGGTAACTACTGGGCTTGAATAGCAGTGTCAAATCCCTGGGAGCTTGCTCACTTGCACACATACAAACACTGAGTGGGAGAGAGAGAAAGAGAGAGAAACTCCCCTTCCCCCTCCTTTGCTTGATCTCCCCTGCACGCGCACATGCACGTATATCCCTATTGGAAAAAATGCAAGAAAAAAAAGCGAATGTATAGAAGAAAATCTTTGATTTTGTCCCGCTTTGCTCCTTTTCTTTAATAAAAATATAGATAAAACAAAAAGAAAATACAGGTTGAAAGAGATATGACAGAGGAGGAGAGGAGCACAGCACCCATCACGCCAACCCCCACCTCCCGTGACCCACAGCTACAGAGAAAAGGGTTTCACACAAACACAACACGGATAGGAAGTACACAGGCTGCAAGTCATTAGTTCTTGGTGGCCAATCATTGACAAAAGACTGGAGGTAGGAGCTCTGGATGAGAGGAGGAACCGAGGGGGACTTAACTCGATTAGTTGTATTCTTCTGGTAGCATGGGGGACACTGTTACGCCAGAACGGAACGGGAAAAGCGGATAGGGAACATCGTCCGTTGTAAGTCCGTATTCCGGACTGTCTCTGACTGCAGCTGTGTCAACGGGCGGTACGTGGAAGCATCACTTCGCGAAAGAAGTGTCGCCTGCCGTTCATTTGTAACAGTTTTAGCGCACGTCGGCTTCGATGTGGGTCAAAATGTCGCTGATAGGATTACAGCATAGCAGGCGAAATCCTGTTGCCTCGTTTTCGCTGGACGAAAGGAAGCTCTAAGAGACGGCTTTATTTTTTTTCCTGCGGGAGGCGCCGCCGTACTTGAATGCAGCACGGACTACACACTTAACCGAAGTGTTCGCTTTCAGGTAAAGCTCTGACTATTTTACACGAGGTTATTATTTACACGTACCAGTGTTTGGGATAAAACATTGTTATAGCGGAGTCAAATAAGCTAAATATGAGGGCGAAATTCTTTAGAAAGGACTGGTCAGAGGCTTAACGGCGGGCATGCTAAAGGGGAGCTAACAGGCTAACACAGAGGTCGGTTTCCGGCCATTCGGGTAGAACCATTGCAAAGATGAAGCCCAGATTGGACGACCAGGGCAGTGTGTTTGACCTCGTGTTATTTATTTGTCTTTATTTGGGAGGACAGTTTTGTTTGACTCAATTTTCTCCCGTGGCAGGTTTCTCTGGCTGGTGGCGTCTGGTCGGAGGACGTCTCCTAGAGAACGAAGCACGAAAAGGACAAAACACATAACAAGGCGAAAGGGACACAAATTAATACCAAAACTAAAAGTTTGTAAAGTGGAGACTGTTTCCAGGTCACAGTGAAGTGGGAGGAGACTGAGTCGGTGTTTTTTTTTTTTTGGCTCCAGCCAATTTTCCCCCTCATTGACATCTGCGAGTTCAGTCCAAGGATTGTTATTTTAATTTTTTTGCATAAATTGACACTTTAACATCGGAGGACACTAACGTCGAGTGTCCCCCTCTTCAGCTCTCGGGACTTTTGATATTTATGTTACTTTGACAGCAACCACCGAGCGTGGCTGCCTGTCCCATTTTCCTCTGCGGTGGTTCGCTAACCAAGCGATGGCCATGGTGAGTGGGGGCTGGGGAGATCCCAATGGGAGCACCAACGGGCTAGGGGACAAGGGCTACCTGAAGAGAGAGGACGAGGACGGCTCTCCACAGGCTGGAGGCAGCGATATGGAGGCCGGGGACGAAGATAAGGCGTGCGTGGTGGACTGTGTGGTGTGCGGGGACAAATCCAGCGGGAAACACTACGGCGTGTTCACCTGCGAGGGCTGCAAGAGCTTCTTCAAGAGGAGCGTCCGACGCAACCTGAGCTACACATGCAGGTTAGAAGGGAATTCTGGGTATTTGCATAGAGCCACGGTTGGGCATGACACTTTGGTGATGTTGCCGGAGATGTACACTTAAAAAAGTAGTTTTACACAACTGTGTACATCAGGGGTCTCAAACTCGGGGCCCGTGGGACGATATTTTGTGGCCCCCACCTGGATGTGAAAGCTGAATTTATAATATTTTATAAATTTGTTCTCCACTCATTATTTTAAATCCTATCCTCCTGTTGTATTGCTCAGAATCGATGGATGGATGGATTATTATTTATTTTTTTAATAAAAATGTTTTTTCTTTTGGACACTGTAAGCTCACGAGACCCTGAAACAGTAGTGTAAATGGTGGCCCTCAATTTACTTGAGTTTGAGGCACCTCCTGTACATACTCAAGGGAGATAGGAATTAGGAAAGGAAATCAATTCATCCCACAGTGGCATGGTCAAAAAAATGAATTTCTCTGATATTTATATTTATTTATTTATTTATAAGTTTGAATATCATTAGGTGATTATGTCAATTTCCTCCAGAGTTGACACACATTTTTGGTTTATCTCTAAAGTCATGGCCATGTGCACTTTAGTTAAGATGTTTTCACTTCACCCTGGTGAAAATGTATTATTTTCCTTGAAGTATTGATAGGATGTAGTTAACAAAACCTTCCTTCAAGATTGTGTGTTGTGATGGCTCATAATAATCCCCACCAGGACACCAGCAGTAACATTTTTTTTAATCTGGAATTATTTATGTTTTGTAATCAGATTTTCATTGTAACATTATTTTGTAGTTTTTCCTACAGACTCATAATTCGGCTAATAATAAGGTTTAAACAAGTCTTTGAACACAAACAAGCATTTCCTAGTTCTTTTTTTTTTTTAACCACAAGTCGCACGAAAAAAAAATCCTTTATCTTGAAGGTAGTCACTCAAAACCATTTTGTCATACTATATATCTGTCATTATTAGTGTAAATAATTTAAAACCGTGTCAGTCAGTGCTAGTCAATACGGTTACAACCATAAACACTGTCTGCACGGTTCACGCTCCCAGCAACTAATCACCTAATTAGGAGTCAGTCATCAGATGATCGAATAATTGTACATCATCGCAAACAACAGATCATTAGTCAAAGCCTTACGCTGGAGGTGGAGTGTGCTTGGTGATAAATTATATGTATTACTCCTGTGGCTTTCATTTTTCATGTGATTTGGACAATACTTCACGCTTGATTAAAGCCTGTATCAAAACCTGTAAATTACCTTGACTGTGTTGAAAGCAGATGGCATAACCTCACAAAAACAATTATTATTGTTATTTTTCATGTTTTGCTCACAATAAATTTGGTTAAAATATCTATATATCTTTTTTCAGGTCCAACAGAGAATGCCAGATTGACCAGCACCATAGAAACCAGTGTCAATACTGTCGTCTGAAGAAGTGTTTCCGTGTCGGGATGCGTAAAGAAGGTATCTGTCTCCCATGATTTTTAAATCCTCCACGCATCCATGTGAGTGGAATACAACACCCCCAGAACTCATGGATTTATAAATGTTGATTGCTGGAAATTCTGAACTCAACCTAAGACTGGAATAAATTGCAGTGACGTCTGTCTGTGAGAGAGAGGCTCTTCATTATCCCCATTAGCTGTTCAATTGGCAAAAAGAAAATCAATCATTGTTAGGTTTGCTTCACTCTCTGTTCGAAGAGCTTTACAGAGAAAATGCCACACATTGATGTCCAGGGCCTATCATGTCTAAGCTAGTCATGCGTGTCAGCTCCATGTCATGCACTAAGTGACTTAATCTAGTGTCGGTGTAAGTGGGACCGAGAGGAATACTGTGCTGAGACACCTGCGTCCCCGAGCAGTAAGCCTCTGATTGAAGCTGACATGTTGGCAGCATCGAGGAAAATCCAATATGTGGATTCTTTTTCCTTTTAAATGGTGAAGCTCAGGATACACATCATGTATCAAGCTACTAGCAGACACACACAGACATGTCAATGCATGTCTGTCAACCTATAAGATCAAATGTTCCATCTTAAATGTAAACCTAACAGATTTGTCCCCAAAGTATAAGTAAATGCAGTGGTATTTGATTTACTTTGAACTCAATCATACCACACTTGGTGTGAAAGCTCGGCCTGCTGAGTTAGTTAGACAAAACCCTGATGTACTTACATGAATTTAAAGTCATGTTCTGCCTGTTATACGCAGACACCACAGACATAGGTGAGGGCAACACAGGCGCGAAGGTTTGGGGAAAAAGCTAGAAATGCCAGATTAAGTTGGTTTGTACATGTTCAGAGGAGGGACAGTGGTTATATTGGAAGAAGAATGATCCTAGAGATGGAGCTACCAGGTAGGAGACAAAGAGGAGATTGATGGATGCAGTGAGGGAGGACATGGAGGTAGTTGGAGTCAGAGTAAAAGATACAGAGGACAGGGGGAGATGGAAATTGCTGAATTCTGCCTGTTACTGTCAGACGCAAATTAATAAGGTTTTTAGATCAATAAGTGAAATCGGATCATTTTACTTGTTGCAGCTAATGAGATCTCGAAGTAAACAAATAACCTCACCTTTTTTTTTTTTTTTTTTAATCCCTGCTTCATGAGACACCTTTCAAATCTCTACATACTGATTAACATATCTAGTTTAGACCTAGTTTTGAGGTTTTATGCCCTCACCTCAAAGAATTCATGAAACCTGCTAATTAGACATTTTATGACTCCCTGTGGTGAGATTGGGTTTACTTTGACTATCCTTTAGGGAGGAACAAGGACATGCTCGATGTTAAAACAACTTCTCTCTGATTGGAAGGGAATATATTGAGTTCAGGGAATTGGAACTAGTCTTGATAATTGTTGTTCCCAAATTGGGCTTCTTAGTTGCTTTGTCTCCTCCTTAGTTGGTAATGTTGATTTTTCTCTGTCTAACACTTCTCTTACATAGCATGTCTTTACTTTTTTCCTCTAGCATTTGGCCCTTTACAGTTTTGTAGGGAACTAACATCATTTCAGGAGTCCAGTTTTAACTTTTCTTCCTCTTTGTGTCTATTTCCCTTTCCATTTCCTTCCCATCATTACACTTTGTTCATGTTTGTTCTCTCTGGTCCTCTACTACTTTCCCCTGCCCCCTGTGCCCCCCAACCAAACTACAGCAGTCCAACGCGGCCGCGTCCCCACTCAGCCAAGCCACAGCCCCTCCATCACTCCTCTCGGTGGCGCTGGTGGCCTCGGAGGGGAGTTCTACAACAACGGAGGAAGCGGCGGTCAGCCCGTGTCCGAGCTGATTTCTCAGCTTCTGCGAGCAGAGCCATATCCCAGTGGTCGCTACGGGCATCAGTACAACCAACAGTCGGGTCCAGATAACGCCATGGGCATTGATAACATCTGTGAGCTGGCCGCACGCCTACTCTTCAGCATCGTGGAGTGGGCCAGAACCATCCCGTATTTCCCTGAGCTTCCCGTTTCAGACCAGGTCAGTGCATAAAATTTCATATCATACCATTAACTGTTTCATGGCCATAAAATGACTAGGAGACTAGGAGTTTTTTTTTTAATCAAATTGTTAAATGAATACTACAAATCACACAGTGATTTTAATTAACTTAAAAAATCCACCAGGTGGCGCTGCTGAGGCTGAGCTGGAGTGAGCTGTTCATCCTCAACGCCGCCCAGTCCGCCCTTCCTCTTCACATGGCTCCGTTGTTGGCTGCAGCCGGCTTCCACTCCTCCCCCATGTCTGCAGAGCGCGTGGTGTCCTTCATGGACCAGGTCAGGGTTTTCCAGGACCAGGTGGACAAACTGACCAGGCTGCAGGTGGACTCTGCTGAGTACAGCTGTCTCAAGGCCATTGCGCTCTTCTCACCAGGTAAACGGTCTTTTCGTTTATGGCTGCATGGATACAGACCTCCTTTAGCCATTTTTTAAAAAGGTCACACAGTTTCAGGAGCCAACCTGAGGTTTTTATAAAACATCCTGACGTTCTGTTTTGTGGCGTCTACGCACAATTACCACCTTGACTGCAGAGAAGACATGTCTATTAAGGGACTGGGTCTAATAAACTGGATTTTATAAGAGTAATGAACTACTGGGGCTCTTTCCAGACGTGGGCACCATCTCCTGGCTTACTAATGACAATGCAGTTATGTTGTGTTAATTAGTGTATGTACAGATAATGACCATGCACCTGGGGTGGCCTGTGTTTATGGAATAGCCAGACTCAAAGGCATTAATAGTCAGTTACAGCACTTAGTAAATATTTGATAGTTATAATACCAATGTGGATCAAAAGCAATTTATTTTTTATTTGAATGAAGAGCATTCCAAGAAAGACGGGGGCAGTTCAGTTTTGTAATGTGGCCCACCAAACCAAACTTCTAAATTATATAATTTGGTCTGTATTTTTATTATACTTCTGCCTTTTTCTGAAACCTCTATGTTTTCTCTCTAGATAGTGTAGAAAAGGATAAAAGCTTTTTGGCATTTCAGCCTTTTTGCATTTTTTTTTTTCATTAAATGTTTCGTGATCAACTATGGCCTGCAAGTCAATATTTGTCCACTCCTTCTCTAAATTAATGTACCTAACATGTGTCTCTAGTTGGAAAGGTTAATCTTTTTAACTAGTGACAACAGACATGTATTATAGTTTTGTAGATGGACAGAATGTCCCAAAGTATTTGGTGTTCTCTAGTGTGCCTTACTGTCGTACCTTAAAGTTGTCCCTCCCCCAACACTTCATACTTATGTTATATGCTCATTTGTCTCCAACTGACCTCACCTCCAACCTTTTATCATCCGACCACGCCTCAAATGACCTGCCTACACTTTCAAATAGCCCTCACCTCGCTGTCTCACCCTTTTCCAGATGCCTGCGGTCTCACAGACCCAGTCCACGTAGAGTCTTTGCAGGAGAAAGCTCAGGTGGCTCTGACCGAGTACGAGAGGATGCAGTACCCCACTCAACCTCAGCGCTTCGGCCGCTTGCTATTGCGCCTCCCTGCCCTGCGTGCAGTCCCTGCCAACCTCATCTCTCAGCTGTTTTTCATGCGGCTGGTAGGAAAGACTCCCATCGAGACGCTGATTCGCGACATGCAGCTCTCGGGAAGCTCCATCAGCTGGCCGTATGTCCCGGGACAGTAGCATACCTCGTCCAAATGGATGAGGTTTCCACGTGGGATTGTGGTATAGACGACAGGCTCACAGGAAACCTCCTGACTCACCACGGTGCATCTGTGTAGTTACCAAACTGCAGTAGTGTCTGGCTGTCGCGTTCTCTACTGTAAGCGCTCCTCTGTCTACTGATAAGGACAATAAGCATGGGTGGAATGTTGGATTGCCAAGGATTTTCTGACGCCAGGTCTTACGGTTCAAGAACAGTTCTTCATACTGGGCTCTGATGCGGGCAACGTAGTCAGATGTCACAACTTACATGCTGTAGTGATTAGAAGCACCACAGCTTCTGCTACAAATATGTCCGGATTAGAACGCTGACCTGTCACTCAAAGTGGGAGAACTTTTTTTTTTTTTTTTTTCTTCTCTACTCCCTTGACTTGGTTCTCCATGACTCAGCATTGGTGACACTTCAATCACACAAGCGACACCATTTCAGCCATGGTCATAAGAACGAACTGTGCAGCGTGGACTGAATATGACAGCGAGGGCCTTTTTCTCTGCAGAAAAAGATCTTGACTTTTACTGCTCTTACCTCAACAGTGGAGGACAACGCCAATGAACTGCACTGAAAACAAAAACAATAGAAAAAAACAAAAAACAAAACCAAGGAAATTTCACCAAAGTCGCTTCATCTTCTGATGATTTGTTAAAAACACAGCTAGAACCTGACGTAGAGGGATGGACTTGAGTCAACAATACTTATACTCACTGACATTTCACTCTGGCGCTAAACTCTAAAATTTCAAGTGAAAAAGCCAGGGTGACGTATACCTCATGACATCAGAATGCTTTAATCTGATAATTCCTAGACACAAACCTCTGTAAATGTCGTTCACCAGAAACCGCCTTTTCAACTGCCTTTTTGCTCTCTATAGTTTTGGCATGAAATCTAAACTGAACGATGAACTGTGTCCTGTAAGATGTGACTGTTCATCTTTTTGGTTATTTTTGTTTTGTGGAGGGTATTGTTTTGGTTTTTCATTAGTTTGATTTACTGCCAATGGGGGAAATTAAGAAAAAAGGCTTTAAAAAAAAAAAACGTTTGAATCAGCGTTTTGTAAAATGTCATCCCTACATCAATGAGCAAACTTGATTGTTTTGGGGTTTTTCTTTTGACAACAGCCACTACTGTTGCCAAACATGCTCTGTAAAATGCATAGAGTGCGTGTATATATATAAATATATAAATATTGAACTGTCAATTTGTCCTTTGCATGTGAAAATGTCGCTAAGTTTCCTTCTTTCACGTTACGTAATGGTTCTTTTGAAAGTGTTTTTCCTCTGTTATTTCCTAAACCTTTTTTTCTATTTGTATTTCTATGGAAAATACCTCTGTCATCTGTTTAAGATGTGCAAACAGAAGCTGATCTTTGTGCTATTGCTACATAGAGATGTCTCTACTATAGTAAGTGATTTACACCACGTTTTAGTAAATAAAAACGCACTTGGATGAAATTCAACCACACCAAAAATATGGAGAGTTTGTGATCAAAGACTCAGAAGCTCCTGGTTTCCCTATTTGCAGGGATTCACCGTAAACAGCAAGTCTATTAAAAATTCCCAGATCAAGTTGGTTTCCACAAAAATCAACTCTAAATACAAATTTAACATTTACATTGTGTCAGGTTCATAGAAATCTGCTGCCTATTGGGAGATTCTACTCTGAAAATGCTCACCAAATATTGAGAAAAGAAAAATAAAATATAGTCTTGTTTTCTTATCTTTGTGTTGCTGATTTCATGTGTATGGAAATGTATGAGAAAAAATTCTTAATGCAGATGTTTTTTTGTTTTTTTTTGAGATTACTTGAAAAAGTGTTCTAACATCTGTATGAAAAATGCCAAATAAACAGTGCAACATGTATGATGCAGCACATGGTGGTTTGTTGTTACCATCTCTCCCTTTATTTTGTCTCGTAAGTATTTTGAGTTAGGTAGAAAATGCAAATGCCACTTTTATATAAAGCAGTGCTTCTCAATTATTTTCTGTTGCACCCCCCCGCAAGAAGACCACCCACTCTCCTCCGCCAACTATAATAGCATTTGTCTATAAAATAGTTCTAGGTACACCTGCAAAACATTGTTTCCTTGTTAACATAAAGAAAACAAAAAGAAAGCGATACAGTTCAACTTGCAAGGATGTGCAATTACACTTACACATTGTAGTAGGGTGGAAAAAAAGCATGTTCCCCAGGGTCACACACGCCCCCCTCAGCATCGCACCGTGTCCCCCCCGGGGGGGCCCGCCCTACTATTTGAGAAGCACTGATATACAGTAATGTTGAAACAATATTTTCCATTCTATTACATTCTTATCATATTGATACATTTATGTTTTGTAAAAATTAACCTTGCATAAACAAAAATAAACATAGAGCAAAACATCAGCAAAGTCAAATATGGCAAATGTGAACACTAACATTTTCTTCACATCACATCACATTTCCTGAAACTAAATACATACAGTAAAGTCAGTCAGTTACCTCAAATATGTGCTTCTTGTATTGGTTTATACAGAGGTCAAAACAAATGGTATAACAGTGATTTCTATTAAGTATTATAGACATATGTTGACATTGTCCAGGTCCATCTGCACCGAGAACCACTAACACATGCCTTCATCGTAGATTTTGACCAAACGTTTGATGTGGAAAATTTTTGGTCGAAGTTGTTTGCACTGTTTCTTCTTAGCTTGGTATTCTGGTGTCTGAAGGAAAAAAAGAGAATAAATGGGAACGATTTTTTTAATCAAAAATATCACTTAATTTACTGTCAAAACAGGTGGAGCACTCACCTTTTTAATGTCTTTGAGTCGATTGTACTCTTCTGCCACACCCTGATATGAACACACACAATCTCTGTTACTCAAATGTATTGATATTAAATTACGTACAAAGAGGGTTCTTCAGCTGTACAGTATCTGTCTCACGTGTTTTCCTCCATACCTGGTATTTCATGGAGTTTACGTCCAGAGTGTCCATCTCTCGGCTCAGTTTGTTCATCTGGTCACTGACGTTGTCCATCTCTGCACACAGACCCTTGTAGAGGGACAGATCAGCGTCGAACTCTCTCTTGTACTGCTGTCGCTGTTCGTCTGAAGTTATTTCTGGGTACAACCTGTGGGTAGACATTTAATCTTAAGGAAGTGGACTTCGGTCAACAGGTTGTCACTGGCAAAAGGGTGAAGATGAATAAATTAATGACACAAATTTTGTCATTGATTCATTTTCATCTTCCTCATTCTCTGCTGCTGATTTTTTTCAGGATAAAACATGAGAGAATCATCAATGACTCGATCATTATCAGGATTATAAAATCTCATGTATTCTTTTCTTGCCTGTAGAGATGTTCTGTGCTGTCCCGGTCCAGTTCATTGCCAGTGTCTCCTGTGGTATATCCAGTTTCATACTGAGACTCCACCACCTGAGCAGCAACACGAGCCTCCTGATTCTTCCTCGCTTTCCTGTCGTTGTATTGAGGATGAGGGGGTTTATGGCAACTGTTCATCTCCTCCGAGGAGCTGCTGGAGTAAACTGTGACGTCGGTTTTCTGACACAGTGGCTCGGCAACTTCGCGGTTACTGGGGTTAGCAGAATGATGAAGAAGACGGAGTTATTCTGACTTTGATGTGCATTAAAAAAAAATCCTTTAGTCTTCATGGACGCGGTTTAACATCACTCACTAGTTGCCCTTATAGTTGCTGTTGCTGTGGATGCTGACGGTTGCATTGTCATAGGAAACCACACTGTTTCCCGTCCTCAGGTCAGGAGCTGGTTGCTCTGATGCCACAATAGTTGGTGCCTGGTGCAGTGTAACAGACAATGGAGCCATGTGTGTTTATAGTGTTCTAATGCAGTGTTTTTCAATTTCTTCATGGAAACCAATATTTTAAAAATCCTGAAAGTTTGCGATGCAAATCAATAGATATGATAGCTAAATAATTGACCATTACTGGACATAAATAAGGGTATTTTCCTCCTTTCTTCCTTCTTTTTCTTATTTTGTTGCTCTGAACAATTATCACTCAAGTTTAAAACAACAAAAAACAGTAATTGAACCAGCAAAACTGACGGTGAAATCCTAGAAAACATGATGAGAGACAACAATTTTAGAAAAGAGAACCAAAGTCTTTTGTGCCTTCCATGAACACTGTGTTAATAAGTTTACAGAAAACAACCCTAACCCTGGGGTTTAAGGAGAAAGATTACAGATAACCCTGCACACCAGATTAGTGCCTGCTGTAATCTGCTGTGATTATACAGTACCGTCTTAATGCATTTTTAATAGCCCCTGGTCTCTGACCTATTTCTGCTTGAGAGTGCAGCGACACAGGATGAGGGTCTATTGACTTGATGTGAGCGTCCGGAAACAGCGGCGTGTGAAATGGATATGATGAACACACAACCCGGGCTAAGGAGTGGGAGGCGGGTTGTTGTCTGGAAAACTCACGCAAACAGCAGGGAATCTGTTTCACAAAGATGGAATTGTGCTGCGGTTGTGAATCACAGATGTGTTCAGAGCTTAGAGCACAGAAAGCACAGGATTCCACGTAAATACATACATTTTCTTGCAGTAGCTGAGACAAAAGGCTCGCTTTGACAAGGAAATCTTTCATTGGAAATCATCAGTTACCATTTTTTTTGTTATTTGTCTTTTTTGTGCAGTGTAACACAACATCTAATACCAATGTCTTCACTGCTATGACAGGGATGCCGCTAATCTGACTGTCCTATGAGTTTTTGTTTTCCTTTTGTTGTGAAGGAAATGAGCAGAAAAATCCTAGCAAATCATGTCTTGCAGCCTCAACACTTTGTAAGGTTTGACACAACAACGCAGAGGCAACTCAACCCCTTTTTCCTATGTATTATACATTCCACATACATAATAAATGACTGCATCTTCCCTGTGGTTGAAGAGGGTCTCAGAAGAGGGTCTGCATTCTGATGAAGATATGTGGTTGATGTGTCGAGACTAAAGATTCTTATCTCATTCAGAATGACACGCAACAGACATGATATCATAACAACTGGTCATGTGTATTTCTCACTGATGAGCATTAGTGTAGCTAACAAAAAAAAAATTAAAAATAGATGTTGGTGATCGTGACACGAGATTGTCCTAGACCAGGGATGGGCAAACTAAGGCCCGGGGGCCAGATGCAGCCCGCCAACCTTATCCAAATTACATAATCTATTAATAACATCATTATACTTTCCCTGCAATTATGTGTTTCCCCAGTAGATGTCATGACAAACGGTATTAGGATTTTAGGTTTTACTATTACATGCCATTTATCTTAGTTCAAATGAACACTTCATCTTTCTGCTGTGCACTCGGTCCCCATGTTCAATTTTAGGACCAATTGTTGACAACCAGTCCACCAGCATGGCTGCGTCCATGGTTTTACTTATCATTACTGATACAGAATAATTAAAGGTTAATTAAAGGTTTACAGGACAGTTTTGAAAAGGTTTACAGGACAGTTGTGAAAAGGTTTACAGGACAGTTGTGAGACCAGCCATGATGGATGGATTAGAGACACTAGGAATAGACAGAAGACAGGAGACAGAGCTGGAGGTGGAGGAGCTGGAGGTGGGGGAGGTAAAGATGCTGAGATTCTCTTTAGGAGAGACAAGGATGGACAGGATCAGGAGGTGATTAGAGGGACAACACAGACAGGAAGGTTTGGAGAAAAAGCTAGAGAAGCAAGATTAAGATGGTTTGGACATGTTCAGAGGAGGGACAGGGGATACATTGGTAGAAGAATGATCTTCCTACCAGGTAGGAGACAAAGAGGAGATTGATGGATGCAGTGAGGGAGGACGTGGAGGTGGTTGGAGTTGGAGTTGATGATGCGGAGGACAGGGTGAGATGGAAATTGTTGACTCGCTGTGGCAACCCCTGAAAAACGGGATAAGCCGAAAGGAGAAGAAGAAGACTGATACAGAATAATACCCCTGTTCTCTAAAGTGGACTAGTTGGATTCTAAGGAGTGGGAAAGGGGAATTTGTAATAAAAATGTCATGGTTGGGTGACCTGAAACACAATAAACTTTTAATCTCGTTACTTTTTTAGTCACGTCATTCAACTCACAGTTACGCTTGTTAATCTGGGTTCTTTTGTCACCTTCAAAGTTAGTCATTCACACAGTTACTCGTGTCTGCGTTGAACGATCAAACAAAGTGTAATCTGAAACCTGGCACTTTATTGTGAGGTCAGTTTCTGTCATTAAAGTCAGGTGACCACTTAAGTAGACTTTTTAACACTTCACCCTGGTTTGTGTGCCGCTCCTATAGGCAGAATGGTTAATGATCAGTCAGAGTGATACCTGGGTGTGTTGTAGATAAACGCCAACATGCACTGAGTCAACAGCAGCTGCAGCTCAGACATATCCAGCTTAATTGCTCTATCAGCCATAAAACATTAGTGAAACTGAAGTGACAATTCCAGGGAAAAATACAGGGATAGACCTCTATATCACCAAGAATCGTTCAAGTGTAAAATAGGGCAAAATATTGGATTGATTGTTTTGAATTTGCAGAGGAACATATTAACTGTTGCTCTGTATAGAGAAAGTTGTTTTTTATTTTTTATTTTTTGAAGAACATTTTTCATTTATATTGTGCCTTTCTCTTGAGGGAGAAATATGACTTAATAGCCTGGTTACAAACATTTCTGGAGCAACATCTGAACAGGGTCAAAAATTGGGAGAGTTCCAGGAAAATAGGGTTAAATTATTTATGCTTGCCCTCGATATATTCCAGATGGGGGCTTTACTAGCCCATAAAATATGCATTTCACAAAATATGAATGGGAAATTGTCCAGCTGAGCTCCAGTATCTGTACAATCCCCCTTTTGATCGAAATGTATGGCATGTTGTATATGTAGCACTGAATAGATGGTCGCTGAAAATTGGTATAAAATTACAGAAACAAAAAGAAAAAAAACTAGGGATGTTCGATATATCAGTCCACTGATAAATATCGGGCCGATATCAGCATAATTTTTGATATCAGATTATAACGGTATCGTTTTTTTCACCAACATTCAAAATTCGATGCTGCAAAGCCGTGGTGTCAGCAAATGCCCTAGACTTCCTCATGGGGTACTGAGCCAGTACAACTCACAATTTGACCAGCACGTGATTAATGATGTCATCTTAAAGGGACAACAGCAGTGAGCAATGCTACAGTAAATGTCTGTGGTCTGGATTTTTTTGTGGATAGAAAACTGTAATTCTTAATGACTGCAAGGAGCTGGTCATGTGAGGTTGGGGGGTTACAAATTTGACACTTTATCACGAGGCGTTTTTATGCAGCAAAGTAAAGAAAAACAACAATGGACTCAATAGCAGCAATAGCAGTAGCAGCTGTCTCTCAAAGACACTGGTTTTACTAAACCTGTAGAGTTTCTCGAGCCAGGCTATGTCAGGACTAATCGTATTTAAAATAAGTATTTCTCGGACATTTGCCAGTGAAACTGCGTTCGTTGTCGTCTCTCATGTCATTAATGAGAAGAGTTGTTTACATTGTGGCGATACTGAAAGGTTTTTTCTCACATTAAAGAGGGCTTTTTACTGTTATACTGCAGCTGTTTCTATCTGTGCCCATTTATATTGACTATTGTTGTGAGGCTGAATGAGCCCGGTTTATAATGTTAATCAATGTTTTTGGAAAATTATTCTGTCCAACACTAGACATTTCTTGTTTACGTCAAAGCTGCACAAAGAATCATAGGACTGTTTCAGACAAAATGGTAAAAAATAAATGTGTCATTTTTATATAACTTATATTGAAGTAGTGTGTTTATGTTTTACACAGTTATTGATAGAATGCCTTTAGTCTGGTATCACACTAATTAAGGGGAAATCACCTGCATATATCAGTATATGTTCATATCGGTATTGGGAATGAAGTGTTTGGGCAATATTGGTTAATATCGGTATCGGTAAATGTTATATCGGACATCCCTAAACATAACAAAATAAAAACATTAGTATCTGCTTCTTTGGACATAATAACAACTTTACACATTTGTAACTTACCCAGTCCTGTACATCTTGGCTCTCTGATGGTCTGACAACTGGGTCGTCCCAGTAGATATTAGCCTTGCCGTGTCTCCATATCTTGCTGCGTGTCTTGTATGCGTAGTAAGCAGAAAAAGACAGGGCCACCACCACCAGCAGACCCAGGACTAAGGCTACTGCCTGAGGAAAGGAAGTCAATTATACATCAGGACCGGGCTAGTGCATTCAGGACTGGAATAAAAATGAAGAACGGAAGAAAACCTCTTCAGGATCCATGTAGCAGTAGTGTTTCAGGTACTGATTATACATAGGGAGACCCCCTGGTCCCACACTGCCACTAAGGCTGGGGCTACCTTGGAAGTTCTGACACATCATCAGCATAGGGTTATAGAGCATGCTCTGTGAGCTCTGAGACATGGGGTTCACTCCAATCACAAATATGATATCGATGATTCCCTGAAAAACAAAGGACAGACCAAGGTAAAAACTAAGGTAGAAGAACAGGAAGGAAAGGAATCTTTATGTTTCTCATGATGTGATTTAAAATCCTAGCGTTACGATTCGATTAAAAATTGATTCATAAATTGATACAGTGCATTGTTTGACAACAAGACAATATTACAGTATTTTATACCGGTTGTATAAGTATGTGATTTTAAATTCAAGATTCAAAGGACATAAACACAACAAAGTACAGTTAAGACAAAAGTACAAGGAAAAAAAAGGAAAAAATTACTTGTACTAAACAAGTAAAGAAAAAAAGCAATATAGTTGCATAAAGAGAATTCCCTCAATAAAAGCCCTAATAAAAACCTTCCTCTTTCTCTTAGATTCAAATAGGATTCCAAAAATAAAAAAAAATAACCAAAATAACCCTAATAAATATTATTTAATACTTCATAGCGAGAGTTGTGTACCAGAAGTTGCGTACAGAAACCAGTAAGTAAACGTTTATACCAAGGGTAAGTTGAAAGCCACACTATTATTTTACTGAAGGGCTGCCTCAGCTTTCAATGTTCAATACAAAAGAAAAAAAAATAGAAAAAATAAAAAAATGTTTCCCACAGATTCTGTGTAATATGAACCAGAAGGAGGGCAATACAAATCTTTGAAATGTTAGTATAAATTTAACTTTCGCACTAAGGTGGGGGCCACGAAATATCATTCCACAAGCCGCAAGTGGCCCACGGGCCGCGAGTTGGAGACCCCAGGTTTATACCAAAATAGTTGTGTTCAATAATATTTATTAATTGATTCAGAAATGTAGAGAATACAATCATGATTTTTACATACATTTTTTCCCAATCCCTAAAGAGCAGTATGGAAGACAAGTCCAACAAGTTAATACTGTACTAGCTGTGGACAGAACAAGTGTTTAAAATGTATTGATTGAGTCAGGACGATGACTTGCACATGTAGGTCAGTCCCTGGTTGCTATCTGACTGGGTCTCCACTTTAGACCGTCTGTCCTGGTTTACAATTGGAAAAAAAATCTATATGTCTGACACATATTACCGTAGCTTGCAACACAATGCGTTTTCAGTAATGACCCGTGTTTAGTTCACACGTGTTAGTGCAATATTACTGTAAAAAGTACGCGCTAACGGGATGGTGGAAGCTACATGTGCTATGGAGGAACGTTGTAGTGATCCCTCAGATTATTAACTGTGTCTACAGATCTTCTGAGATCCTTTGACTTTCTCTTTGATTTTACAACCACTGACTTCATGTCTTACAGCTCATTGTCACTGCTCCCAGAGGAGCATTAAACCTACAAGCAGATCTCATAGTTGCACTGAGAAATACTGTTTTGTCTAGGAATAGGCTCTTCACAATATTTTAACAATAGGCTATTATATATTATTAAAGATCAAGTGCATGGCATTAACCCATGTATCTAAGGCACCTTTGCTAACAAACCACAGGTTGGCACATTTTTCTAGATCCAGGATCATTCTTCTACCAATGTGTCCACTGTCCCTCATTCCTGATCCTGTCCATCCTTGTCACCCCTAAAGAGGCTTCACTACCATAAAATACATTTAGGGACTAGTCCACAGGCTGAGTCAAAAATGGTAACTAACGCAGCCTGTCACCTTTGACTGCTCGTCTGAATCAGGTTCACACCATGTCTACTTTCCACTTATATAGAAATATTATAATATTAATCACTGACCTGAAGTATAGCCAGAATGATGTCACAGATGAACACCGTCAGATAAAAACTGCATCCCCTCATCAGCCGGGACCGTGAGAAGCTTGCTATGAGGAAACCAAGAGACACCAAGAAGTTGATGGCTCCCATGGAGATCATAGCCGACTTGGCCGAGTGCGGCGTCATGTAGGAGCCGCCATAGCCGTAGCTTCCTCCATAATAACCCGACCCCGTGCCGGCGACACTTCCTGTGCTCCCAACGCCGTAACCCCCGTACCCAAATCCATTCATGTCCCAGACCAAGGTTGAAGCAACAAAAGCAAAGATGAGGAAACACATGAGCACAGTGACGCCCTGGAATGTTTTGACCAATCCTGGAGGGGAAAACCATCGGTAGAAGTGTTGAGGCCTTTCTTCCATGTAGTAGGAGTCTGGAGGGATGCTGTAGGTGTATGGGGCATACTGGCTTGGAGGGGAATTGATGCTCCTCACAGGATAGAAGTTCTGAGAAGTTGTGCTGTAAGGTGGACTGTACACAGGAGGGCTGTCGTACATGATGGGGAATGTTACAGTCGTATCTGCAAATGAAAAATATCTTTAAGAAAATGTATATGAACTTCTCTTCTCGTTTTATCATTTGCCTTTTTCAGAGGATGCCACAACAAATCATCCTTTTCAATCTCCTTGCGTTCTCTGTATCTTTTACCAACTACCTTCATATCCTCCCTCACTCATCCATCAATCATCTTTTTGTCTCCTACCTGGTAGCTCCATTTCTAGGATCATTATTCTACCAATATAACCACTGTCCCTCCTCTGAACATGTCCAAACCATCTCAATATGGCTTCTCCAGCCTTTTCTCCAAACCTTCCTGTCTGTGCTGTCCCTCCAATGACCTCATTCCTGATCCTATCCATCCTTGTCTCTCCTAAAGAGAATCTCAGCATCTTTAACTTCCAGCTCTGCCTCCTGTCTTCTGCCTATTTGTAGTAAGAATCTAATTAGGAACACACACACACACACACACACACACACACGGTACTAAACATTAGCATCAGGAGCAGATAATATAAAACTTATTTTCATTCCTAACTTAGCCCTTCCTTGAACCCGCTGTATGGAAACCCTGATCCACCCTTCATCACTTTAGAGGAACTTAAGCCAAAGGCCTTTAATAATTCAGACAGCAGTCGGGTAAAAGGTGAGCTGGGGCAGCCATTAGAGGGTTTTTTACAGTAGGGTCAAAGCACAGATGCGTTCTACTTTTTCTTCCACTGTCCATAAATATGTTTTTTAATCTAATATAAACAGGAACAAGGAACAATTGCAGCAACAACTAACACAATTGCACCATACTAAAATAAGAATATTAACAGCCAGATTACTAAAACTGACACCCATAAGAAATTAAAAATATACGTGTTTGTGGCTAAATAATATTAGGAATAACCTAAGGTGATAAAAATTTACGTTATAACATATTAATTCTGTTATAAACCCCCTCCAAATGTCACACTTACTATTACAGCCTCTCAAATTCACCGAGTATTTGTTATTCATGCGTTTTAGTTAAAATACCAATAAAAAGTTACCAGCCTAAAAATATAAAATAAAAAACCCTATACTGTAGCAGTATTATTATATAACTCACCCACTAACACAGGCAACCGTCACCGTGGTCTTCTCTCAGGTGTGTCGCACTTTACGTAAACCAGGTACGTGTTCCTCGTTAATCCTGGTTATGTGCCGTAAAATGGTTTAATTCAACGACAGCCACAGTCTGTTGTATTCAAATGAAGGCTGGGAAATAAAAACGACAGACGACAGTGACTCCCAGCAGTGACGGAGCCTTCTGTTCACCTGTTGCTGCTTCCTCCACCACAGTGTCAGCTTCAGCACATTCATATTTAAAACTCCAAAGCCTCCCTCTCTACTATACGCTGCCGTTCTGGCTAATATTTAGCCATGCTAAAAACAATTAATACATTTATTCCGGAAGTTGATTCGTTTCAAAGGAAATACCTTTAATATTTTCCATCAAGATGTCCCGAATTTTAAAAAAGCGAAGTGTAGTTAAGTCAGAATAATATTATTAAAAACAAATCAAACATTTTTAATCTTTTTCTGAACTTCCCAGCTACACAGTTCCTTAGTCCGACATCGGGGGGCGCTGTTTAGCTACTCATTTCGTCCCTCACGGGACAACACAGAAAGGGGGAGATGGAAGACTTTGAGTGCTGTTGCAACCACTGAAAAAGTGAGAAGCCGAAAGGAGAAGAACACCATCCAATCATCCAAGAAGGCCATGGAATATTTCTATTTCCAAGGGAGCGCTGCAGAAAAAGTTTGCAAAAATAAAACTTTATTGTAAAAATGTTAACATGCGACTGTAAGCAATATCAGGTTAATGCACATAACAGAATTTTTGAAAAATTATGACACTGCTCTTATGTTTCCCTTATCATATTCCAGAATTTCCTGGTCGAAGGTGCTGATCTGGTTTTTGATGTGGCGTAATTTGGCTTTCAGATAGTCACAGCGTTCCTTTTTGTCCAAGAAGGCAGGATCCTGTAAAATAGCATACACATTTTTTTTTATATATTTACACATTTTTTCATTTTCATCTCTTTTCAGATGTTTACTGGTAATTGATGCAATGACATTGTTTGACAGTGTGCTACAGGGTAGAAAATTACACATTAAGAACTGTGCAGAACCTAATGGAACACTCACATTTTTTTTCTGCTGATAGTTTTTTGAAATCATTTCAATCCTCCGGCAATCCTACAGTAAGAGCCAAACATTTTTATTAAGAAAAGTCTTGAATACATCTAACAGAAGCCTCTGAGATTATAGAAACCCAAGTCTGTATAAGAAATAATTTATATTATTATCATTAAGTTCATGTCACACCTCTTGACTTTTTCCATTTTGAAGCAGTTGTGCCATCAGGGCATCTAGCTCCCGGAACTTATCCAGGCTGTTGCTGATGTCTCTGTAGAGGTCTTTGTATTCCTGATACTGATCATTAAAGACAGCTTTGTACATTTCCCTTTGTTGCAAACAATTGATCTGTGGGTATTTTCTGCAAAGAGATGTAACAAAAACAACACAAGATTATCACTATGATAAAGATAATGATCATTGAACCCTTAAAATGTCGACTCACATGACATAGTCTGCAACAAAGTGTGCACTGGGGGTGTATTTTGTCATTGTATCTCTCATCACGGTCACTGGTTTCTTGTGTGCATCTGGGACTGTCGCCTCAGGACCAATGTAATTTTTTTTCACAGCCTTGTCCATTTCATCCCTGAATGACATTGTTTTAGGACACCCGAGAGGGATGTCCACACCCTGGTGCTGAATGTCAAAAACAACAGAAAAAATATCTCATTAACTAATTGTAGTTGCATCACAAAAAGCAAAACAATCTTGGCAATAATTTAACTTGGTAGAGCAAATGCAGAGTCAACAAATGCTTGTAAATGAACGTTTTTTTCTACATTTTTTGCCAGGTCACTGATTACATTGTTGACGATACCTGCTGTGATTTTAAAATACAACTGTGTTACTTCTACTTCGTTGCATTTGTTGTTAAGATACATCGACTGATGTCCAACATGGCAGTAGGTCAAGTATACTTACTCCCTTGACTTCACTCTCTTACTGGCACACTGATACAAAGTGACCAACAAAGTCAATAACATCAAGAAAAGCAGTTTTGGAACAAACTCCGAGCAAATGCTTTAACATCAACCAGTAGGAAAACGCTGACCAATCAATACGGACAATCAGCAAGCTCACTGCACATTGTCCTGACTGGCTAATTTCTATTGGACTGGGTCTGTTGCTCTTATTCTGATGGTGTTCCATCAATAACTCTGTCTCTTACTGCTTCCTTCAGTAAACAAGGCATCTAATATAATAGGATAATTACACAAGGACTGGTCTTATTATTCTTACACGTTTCACTTCTTTCTGGGCTTCACTATTACTGTAGCTGTCAATCTATTTATTTATTCCCATTAAATGTCAAGTAGCTCTCTGTCTTTTCTTAGACAATTTCCTTCCATTTCTTCACCGCATTTGAACCTTATAGTACCTTGTTTTCAAAATGCTTCCTTGTCCTTCGTGCTGCCTCATGACGCCACATTCTCAAGGAACCCAGAAAACTTCCCAGATACAGGACCAGGTTGATGAACATGAATGCTGTTCCTGCCATCTGGCCTCCGTCAATCCGGCACAGTTGGGCCATGATAGGGTGAGCCCCTAATGTCATGTAGCACAGACCTCCACGATTCAAGTCGTTGAGGTATGTGATGGCTGCTGCCATGTACAGAAGGAACATTGCCATGTTAATGAAGGCTTCTGTCAGGGGCCACCAGGAGGCGTCCAGGAGTATGGTGCGGTAATACATAGACATCCCAATCACCAGTAGACAGAAGGTCAGTATCCAGGAGAATCCAGCTACAGCCAGGACAAAGACAGTCATCGGGCCATTGTAGCTGTATCCAGACAAACCAAGACCGTTGTTGTAAATGCCATTATACTGTCCATAGGCGTTGGACCATTCGCTGTCCTTCTGAACATAAGCGATGACACATGCTAATACCATTCCGCCAAACAGGAGCTCAAGCCCTGCTAACAGTCTGAGCAGACCAGGCCATGATTTTAGGTAGGAGTACTTCTGGTTATAGACCTCCAGCTTCTCAGCGTAGTGCTCTGCAAGGTGGATGCTGGAGATGAAAGATTCTTCTCTTCTGCCTTCATCTACAAGAAGATGTTTATGAGAATTCTGGCTGGAATTTCCAAGGGCACTTGCACAGTTCTTTCTCCCAAACAGAGGACTTACAGGTGGGCTCACTCGAGTCCCATTAGGAAGAATATTAATCGTCCTAATGCTAGCCTCTGCATCACTATCATGTTCTACTGTTGGTTTGTTCTTGGTGCTCCTCCATGGTGGACGCATAATGGATTTCATCCTGTCTTTCATGATCCCCATTTTGTTTCTCTCCTTTGGTGCATCTGGTAAAGAGCTGGATGTGGAGACCATGGAGTTTTCTTCATCATCATCCCCATCTGTGATATTACTGGGGGTGGGTGAGTGATTAACCCACACAGGCACTGCTGGTTCACTAATGGAGTTCCTCTTACCAGAAGTGACTCCCACCTCGCTGTCAGACTCTTGTGCCTGGAGTTTCCTGCTCCAGCTCCTCATGCTGTGTGATAGTTTTGGTGATTTACTGAGAAACGGGTTATCACAGTCTGTGAAGTGAAAAGAAGAGGTAACTGTGAGTAATTCAAAGTACAGCCTTAATTTGATGAACTATGCATGTTGAGATTGGAAGGAAATGAACATCACCTTGAGAATTCTGTCATTTTCCAAAACCGTTTATTTATTTAAATAGCACTGTATTCAAGGATGACAGTTCACCTAAGGACAGATTCATCAGAAATCATTTCTCAAAGACACAAAAGATCAAATGTCTACTTCAACTAGAGCATCAGGGTGAAGACACAGTTGCTCTGGTAGTTACTACTTTGGCTTTGAGCTCCCAACACATTTCCTTTGAGAAGTAGAATAGGAAAACAAATAATGTTTATTAGCAGGTCTTCAACAAGGACAAACTATTTAACTCGCAGATTTCTGTCACAATCTCTAGGACATGTGGCATTTTCAATACACAACAGATCTGGACTGCATGCTGGCCAGTTAGCCACATCCACTCTATCTGTTGTCTACTTTAACATTCCTATTGTTTCATACATCAAAAATGGAATATTCAATTTAATACATATTTTTATATATAGCACAGTTAGCATGGTGTTGCTTCTAGACTGAAATTGCTTCTTCAAATGAAAGACTTAAATAAAACTTTGAGTCTCTATGTAGAAATCCTGTTACCTTGTTAAACTATATGGCATGACTCGCACCAGCATTTATATATATATATATATATACTCTGTAGTTTACTGTGGACTGTTTTCTATTTGATGCACATACCCCCAGGTACACATATAGTGCAACAACATCAGTACAATAACACAGTGACTGCAGCACAGCTAAGTCCTCAGTAATAACGGAGGTGGGACTGTGACTCATAGGAAACTGCTGTACATTTGCACACAGACACAGTCGTGTCTATGTGATAAAACCCAACAGTTCTATGAATAATAAAAGGCAAAAATCTCACCCAAATGCTCTCCTACTGGTTAGTTTGCTGTCGTAGAACACCATGAACTGATGTAGAGCAGGAACTGATATGTGTTGCTAAATGTCAGCCATGTTGATCTGAACCCATGGTCTATCAGGTGACTCACACACACACACACACACTCGCTCAGGACTATCGGTCAGACTGTGTGGAGCGAACAGCTTAAACATTAACTTGGACTGGTCCACTTTTTAAACTGCCTATATGAGGAAAGTGTCAAGTGTTTATCATAATAAATATGAAAGTTTCTTCTGTACCGTTGTGTTGTTTTGGTGTTTAAGGAAGTGGACTTGGGTCTGCAAGTCTTCAGATTAAAATCCTGAGGTGTCCTGTTCATAGCACCATACTGATGCAAATAAGATCATTTATAAATGTTACTTAAATGTTTGTCTTTGCATCAGTAACCAATATATACCTTAATGACATATTTATATGACCAATGTTACAGTATTTGTAACATTTTTAATGCACAGGGCCTCAGTTGTAGCCTAGTGGTTAAGGAAGCGGACTTGGGTCTACAAGGCTCCAGGTTCTAATCTACCAGGTGCCAGGTCCTGCCGAGGTCCCCTAATCATTGCACCTTCCTGACCCACATAACTTCCAGTGGGCTCACCACCCATAGGAAAGCTGACAGCGTGGAGCAGTGTGATTTGGGTGGCAGCGGTAGACCTTGCCCTTGCGACCTGGTACCGAATAAGTGAATGAAGAATGTAGAATTAACATTCTTCATCCATAAATACATTATCAATGTTTTTTCAGAGTCAGGGTCTTAGTAACACTGGAGTAATCGATATTCCTAATAGTCTGCTGGTTATTCAGGATACTAAGGCGAAAAATTGACTGTCCCTAAAACTTTATCACTTTGTCACTTTATACAGTGACACAAACATGTTCAAGCTTTTACTTTTACACGAGGGTTGTGGTTTTTGTTACATAATTTCTATGATGATAAACATTAATTCAACTGAGGCTTGTCAGAAATGTTACTGTGAGGATTGGTTGAATGATCGCAGAGCAATAAAAGTTTCCCACATTACCTATTTTTACTTATTTAGATGTTAATATGTCTCAAAACACAGCTTCTGTTTTTTATTTCTTCTTATTATTATTGTTTTTATTTTACATCCATTATACCCATACAACAAAAAAATTACGATTTAATTGTACCAGTGACTTCTCTAACGGTGTGGCATATTGTGTCAAATGATGGAAAATGTCAACCCAAAAGAAGGCCAATTTGGCAGCAACGAATTGAAAGGAATCTCAAATTTACAGTGCGAATGTCCAATGTCCGACTGACGTGAATGCAACATGACGAAACGCAAAGAGCCGCGGCAACTTGATTTGTTTGGTAAAAGCAAAGCTGTCGCGCAGGCAAACACGGTTAAAATGATGACGTATCTAACTGTGTGTTAAGACATTAAATTAAAATGAGAGAGGTATACCAGAACTATGATTTTACATAGATAAATGATAAAAGAGGAAGAATGTTTTTTCGCTTAACTTAACATGTAACGCTGGCTAGGTCTGTGAAGAGTAGCTACGAAAACACATTTATTTAACGCCTGTCGAGAACAGACAGTAAAGCAACTTTGACAGGACTTTTAATTTAAACTTTTATTTAAATTTACTTTTTATTTAACCAAAACACACAAATGCTACAGAACATTTTAAATGTGTGGAACGTTTCTTGTCGTGGTCAGTGGGATGCTTTCACAGCTAAAACTGATGACCTCAACGAAATACACACATTAAATGTTAAATAACACAGTTATTAAATCCTTTAAAAAGTTTCAAATTTTTTATTGGTGTAAATCCCACTTAAAACGACGCAGTGTTGTTGTTGTATTGATGTTTTTGGTGTATTTTCATTTGCGTATACAGTATAAAACTCTCCAGAAACAAGAAAATCCCAAACACATCCAGCCCTCGGGCCAAAGTTTGTCCAGGTCTGTACTGTATTTTCTGATCATTTTATATTTAAATTTCTCAAGTGTCAACATTTTTTTTTAAAGTATTGAGGGACAAATTGTGAAAATGTGTATTCTTCTTCTTTTCGGCTTGTCCCCTTTTTCAAGGGTTTCCACAGTGCATCATCCTTTTCCATCTCACCGTTTTCTCCGTCTTCTAACTCCAACTACCTCCATGTCCTCGCTCACTGCATCCATCAATCTCCTCTTTGTCTCCTACCTGGTAGCTCCATCGCTAGGATCATTCTTCTACCATGTATCCACTGTCCCTCCTCTGAACATATCCAAACCAACTTAATCTTGCTTTTCTAGCTTTTTCTCCACACCTTCCTGTCTGTGTTGTCCCCCTAATCGCCTCATTCCTGTCCTCCCCTTGTCACTTATTACATAGTAAGAATATGCATTCTGAATATTCAAAATAAAGTTGATCTCCAGTATCTTTGACTGCTACCTTTTTAATTCCACAGTGAATTTGCGAACACCTTGGTCCAGCTCAGTCCATATCGATCTACTTTGGTAAGTGTTTGTCTTTTTTATAGCTACTTGAAAAAAACTGACTACGAGTCAGTAACCCGGCCACTGGGTTTTTACCAAAATGTAGTGTATTTTAATGCTTATATTGGGAATCAACTGAAACTTTTAGTAACTCATTTTAAAGAAACAATTTCCTATCTTGACATTATTGCTCATGGTTATTGTATGTTTGTCACGACCTTGGTATTTTGACTTGAGGGACATAATAATATCAAAAATGATCCGAAACCCAAATACATTCATATTGTTTTATATGGAAACTCAAGTGTAGTGTCTTGAATGCACGGGATCATGTTTTGGTCTGTCTTAACTTCTTAAGGCAGACTGGTCTTTTGGACTGTGCACGTAGAATTTGTCTTCAACTCGATAACTGCAGGTAAATTCATTATATAGAAGTCTCCAATATGTTGCTACCCTTCAGAATTTCCTCCCATCATAAATGCTTTTCTCAACCCCAGCGCCCCCAAACTCATGAATCAGTAATTCTTAACCTTGTCATTTCTTTAAAATACATCTTACTCTGTTTTCTCCATCAGTTACACCTCTCTTTATGTGATGCTATACGCTGATAATCGTTCTTTTTAATTTAGAAAAAAGGATTCAGTGTCAAATAGTTCATTTTGTTATTGCTAGAGGAAGTGGCATGTTGGACACTAGGGGGCAGCACACTCTCGTTTCTCATTCAACGCTCAACTGAAACAAACAAAAAAGGTTTTGTCTGTTAACAGACGTCCGTCTTTTTATTGTTGTTATCATTTCTACTCCTATTTATTGCGTTGTTTAGTTTCTTATCATCATTTATCTGCTATCAGAAAAAAACAACCCAATACAGTAGCATCTAAATTACAAGGAGATGTTGTATATATATATATATATTTTTAGGGAACTTAATTATCATTTCATGTTGCTTTTAAAATTCTTTCTTTTATAAATCATGGTCTCGGCTTCTTCTCAGCCTTGTCTTATTTCTCCACAAATGACCTCAGGAGCCTTTCTCTGCTGTATGTGATGTCATCCTGAGCCACTGACTCTTCCTGCTGTTTTTCATGTAAAGCTTAGGGCAAGGACATTTGCAGAGCCACCACCACCACCACCACCTCTACAGCCCACCCCTACTCTCCCAAGCCATCCACCCACATGCACACACATACACACACATGCACACTCAAACACACTGCAGTGCTAATTGTTGCTACACTGCAGTGAGCATATTTTGTGAGTAATCCTTCTTGGTGTGAAGTGAGCCCAACTCATGGCCTTGACCTCGGGCGAAGTCCTCTGGTGCTTGACCACAACAGCTGGCTGAGACCACTGCTCAGATGTAAACAATTTGAAACAATAGGCTCTCAAATTTACTGTGTTATTCTAGTTAAACAAAGACTTTAATTCTCACTGTTCTATGTAAACTAGATATATAGATTCTTTATTGACCCCATTGTTTATCAGTGTAAGTTGGGGGTGCCCATAGATGGGGATCTACCTGTAGACCTCCAAAGAAGTGTTGGTAGATCCTGAGCAATAACATAAATAAATATTAATTATAAAAACTAGAGATGTAATTCTATTTCAAAATGCTAGTCACTGGGCTAAACTGAGAATAATGTAGATATTGAGTCAAACAGTAGGGTGGACACCACTGATGTAAGTCAATAGTTGAGGATTGAGGATTATCAGTAATGTTTCTCTTATGCACAGTATCCATAAGTACTATAATATTAACTATATTCTTTCAGGTTTTAATATAATGCCTTTACGTATTTATTAATGTATATGTACTTATTTATTTACTTATTTTGTGATCGAAGGAAGAAATAACATCTAAATTCATTAAATCTATTTGGTTAGGCAATTTTGCCATTCAGTTATTGAAAACATTTCACTATTTATCAAAGAGGCTTCATCAGTTTTCTTGACCTGGATGACTGGGAGTCATCAACATATTACCGCCTCAGCTTGAATTATTTTAAAAATCACAGGAAATACATTTTAAAAGCTTGCTGTTCACGAAAATATCATGTTGTACAAAATGTATGAAAGTCTAACAATTAATCAGGATAAAAGCGAAATTTAATGGACATTTCTTTTTTCTAAATAACCCTCATGGATGTAAAAAAAAAACAAAAACACATTGACATGAGGGGACTAATAGTATTTTTTTATTCTAGTGTTTGTCACATTTTCTTTTGCGATATGTAGACAAGCTAGTTCTCCTTTAGGTCTGATAGACATAGAGAAAGAGTAAGTGAGAAAGAGGAATCCTAAACTGTCACTCGAAAACATTTGATGGAATGAAAAGCCCCTTCACACCCACTTTCCACCGGAGCAACACTATGCATTAACCAAAACCAAGATCAATACTCACATTCTCTGTGATTTCCCAGAGTGTATGCCAAACCACGTTAACTGAAAGTGATAGTGAGGGCATTAGGCATAATGCAGCTGTGAGCTATTCGCTCCCAGGGCAGACAGTGAGGAAAGCGGGTCTTGTAATAAATTAAGTGAAATGTCTTTCTCTGCCTGCCATGAGCTGTCCTTGGAAAAACTCTCTGATTCCTGCTAGTGATCCTCAGCAACCAGCGAGGAGTTGCATCAGCGTCCTTCTTCATTCCAGGGGCGTCTTTAATTCCCTGTCTCTTTCTCGCCTCCCCTCTCACCTTGCTATGATCTTCATTACGTCCTTTGGGGTTACTTGTTTTTCAGTTTATCTTTTTAAACACAAGAATAAGCCATATGTAGATAAATGAAATTAACTGTGCTTATTAAAAGTGATATAAATAGAGATGTGTAATTCTGGTATAATGAAAATTTAATAAAGGGGTAGTCTGGATGGAAAAAGTTAATATTTTCTTCATTTTTTGTTGAACATGTAGTGTATACAAAAGAGCTCATGTTGTTCTGTGCAAGAATGCTGTCTCTTTGTTTATGCAGGTTAGGCTGTAGAGCAGGCCTGGGCAATTATTTTGACTTGCGGGTCACAGGTGGTACTAAAATTTTAGTCATGGGCCAGATCAGGATCAGAAATATTGAGAAGTTGCGGGAAAGATAAATGATGAGTATTGAGTGTTGAATAAAAGTATTGAATAAAGGCAAAATGTTCAAATGCTTTAAGCGTCACCCTGACCATCTGCTGGGGAAATACTGGCTTTACAGGGAAAAGGCAGAAGGATAACAATAATATCATATGAGCATATGAAGGTTTCTTCATATGCTAGAATGAGAATGTTAAAATCAAAATATGACAAACTAATATGGCTTACATGAAAATATTGAGGGGAAAGATGTCTTAAAAACTTTGTGGTTGGCGGTCTCGGTCTGTCAAGTTACTGAAAACCCACTATTTTATCTTCATTATTTGGCCTAAGGGAGGAGATTATCTAGTCCAGGTGTCTGTAACTATCCCACAGTAATATTTGTATTTTGCGATGAACTGCAAAATTATTATGGAATATAGGTACGAGGATACAAATTTGTTTTAAACCCCATGCAAGATAACAGCAGTTATTAATTTAACCGTTCAAGTCTCCAGGGAGATATCATCTGCAGAGGAGCTGTGCAATGTGTTTCCACAGATGCAGGTCTATGGGGTTGTGTAGCAACAGCCACATGGTGACTGAGTCTGCCAGTCTTGCGGGATACGGGTTTTCAGCCAACTCCCTCGTGGTCTGACTTTAATTAACCAGGATGATCCTTGTTTGTGCATGTGGACATGTGTAGGAGCTTGTTATTTGACCATTAGCTGCGCATGTGTCCATGTCTGTGTGTATGTGCGGGTGCATCCCATAGTTCATCTTGAATGGTATCCCAGCAGCTGTGTGTGTGTGTATTTGTGGCGGTGATGTACAGGAAGACATCTTAGTTCCTTGTGACCGAATTAGCTTTAGGTTACTGCCATTTCACTTTACTTCTGGGGGTTGGTCCTTGTGTGACTGTGCCTGACATTAGAGGACAGACATTGAAGAGGTTTAACCTGTAATTAGGGCCAGAGCATTGACAAACAACTGCACATCCTGACAGATTCAGCTAGGATACAACACAGCACTGCAACGAGAGAAGGGTGTAGCGATGAAATGAGTGGATTTTTCTTCTTTTTGTCTGGCTTTAAAAATTCATGAGAACTGAAACAAATACCACAAGATTGTAATGATAAATTAACTTGGTTAATCTAGTCATAAACCTTTGGAGAAAAAAAATTCAACATGCCATGCTCAATACAAAAAAAATCTTCTCAATGAATATAAAAACTACATGATACTACAGTGCAAATAGTACGCTTTGTTTTCTCATTAATTAAAAGAACAACAATAGCACTTGTGAGAAAAGTAAAATAAATGTAAACATGGTAAAATAATTCATTGCCAACATTTATTCATGGACCAGAATTGGGGGCCTGAAGTGGTCGCTTTGCCCAGGAGTTAAAACATATGGAGAGCCACCCACACTGGCTTTAATTTTTTAAGCTCTGTGAGTGTGGGACAGTGCCGTGCTCAATGGACCTCAGTGGTAACTTGGCAGTTGGTGGATTCCAACCTGGAGCCCTCCATAACCACTAGGCCCAAGTTTCTGTGTCATCCTATTCATGCCGATGGAGGCATGGAACCCTCTGTGAAATAATTTCAGGGCCAAGTTTAGGGCCAAGCAGTGTTGGTTTGAAACCTGTAATTTAGTTTGATGGTGATATTTAACAGAATAAATTCACTTCACATGGAATGCAGCTGTAAAAAAAAGAGAGGAGTGGGACATTTATAGCTGAAGATAGTCTTTAATGATTCACCTTCTCTCCTTGCTAGGACAAAAGTTCACCTGTAAATGAAGGAACAGCCAAACAGTTTACAGAGAATATGTTAAATCCATTTGCCATCCATTAAAAGTTGATTTATTCCAGTGTTACTACGTACATAATGCATCATGTGGCAGTGTACACAGAACAATGGTTGGGTAACATTTCTTTACTTTTGGGGGCGTGTCATTCAGTTGAGGTGTGTTCTGATGCCTGCTCTAAGACTGTGGGGTTCATCACTTGGACTCATCTACCATAATTGAAAAAACATCATGAATTTCCCTCACGCTTTACAAAATACTACATAATGTTCTGTTTCCCAGTTGGGTCACTAGTCAATATTGGAATGGTGTTCTGGCAGGACTTTGTTGGACACACAGGACAGAGAAGAAGAAGAGTAAAGGACAAACTTTATGAACTGAAACGATAGAGGAAAACGTAACCAGATGATTATGGCTCTGTTAAAAGAAGGAAAATCAAATGCAAAACGGACAAAATATTTTACTTTGCAGAAGTCCGACCTTTCAAGGTTGCCTGCTCCTGCATCATGCTGTGCACTGGACCCGTTTACCCTCACTTCACCATTTGTTTCGTTTAGACTACATCTGCCATGTGGTCATATTTACAGGACGCTCACTCTTGCTGTTCACACCCTGAGGCCCAGACAGACATCTGTCAGTTAATGAGCTTTAACTCTCATCTTTCTTTTTTGTTCTAATACACTATTTCCTGTTGCCTGGAGAAGAAAAACTTTGGACGGTATCGGGTGTAACAGGACATTATACACTGAGTGCAACATGGAAAAGGGACCTGGATGTGCGTGTGTGTATTTGTGTGTGTGTGTGTGTGTCTGGGGGGGTTCCTCAACTCCTTTTGTTTGTGTGTTTACATGAACGCTTACCAGGTGTCTTTACTGAAACCACTATAAGTAAGAAAGCTGATGACAGGTGGCAAACAGAAAGGGAAAAATACAGGAAAATAAAGTTGTGAAAACACTGGATACAAATGGTTGGCCCAGATTAAAGTAGACTACAATGTCTTAAGAGTCGGGTTGAGTGTAGCACTGTAGCAGAAGTGAAGTGGCTGAAGGTGGGGAGAAAGTCAAGATTCATGCTTCATCAACTCAAAAAAAAGGAAACAACCTAATATTCATGCTTGATTAAGTTCTACTTTTAGCGTCTCACTGTTGTGTTAAATGAAGTGCTCTCTGTCCAGTTGAGGAGCAGCAGGAGACTGCACTCTCCCTCTGCTGGCTGGATTTGACTTAGACCTGGCTAAGCTGAAAGCTGCAAGAAGTATTAACAAGATCATTTAGTAATTATCACCTAATCTACTTGGACGGGCTGCGTGGCCACCCATTTGCTGACTTCTTTATTGGCAGTTTTCTTTTGAAATACATTTAATCTCTTTTTGAAAGGTGATTTATGGAACTTTTCTCACAAAAACTTAATGAGTTTGGAACAACTAACAGAAGTAGGAAATTGTTTTTGTGTACGCAAAGTAACTTCTTGAAAGGAGACTGTATATGGATACTTTTTCTTGTATCGTTAAAGAAATAGAAGTTAATTTTTTATAAAAGAAAAGAGTCATTTGGTCTGATATGCTAGTTTCAACCCTAACCTTAATGGAATCATAAAAAAATTCACATCTGCATTTAGAAATTGGTTGCAGATTGCCTATACTTATTACGTATTTTCTTCAAAATGGGATTGTAAATTAGAAAACTGGGGTAAGCAAGAGGACTGGGATATTGTCAATGCCTTAAGTAAGTGTAAATGTTTTAATTGAAAATTCTGCAATTCTGCCTTTCTGTTGTTGCTGTAAAAGGAAGTGCTAGCTAGTGCTTTTTCTTTTGATACGTCTATTCATCAAGCGATCTGGGACATCACCTTAATGTGGGTCGCAAGAGCTATTTCGCATAATTTTTTTAGGAGTTCACAGTCATTTTTGCTGGTTCAATTACTAATTTCGTTGAGTAAAACTTGAGTAAAACCTATTGGTCGAATATCGCTCTGACACCAATAAAATATCTTCATTAATGCTCAGTAGTTGTCATTGATTTATGTCGTAAAGGCTGGGACTTTTAAGATGTGTGTCCCCAGAAAAAAAAGATTTGGAATGCTGCCTTAGAGGAACACACAGTATCTAAATAACTAAAAGCATTGGGAGGCCATTAGAGAGAATAGTTACTGACTTAGAAAATTATGTTAAAATAAGCCACGCATTCTCTAGGCTTTCAATCCCATTAGACTCATTGACAGCAACAGAGCTTGGGGTTTACTTTAGGTTGTTCATGGCCACCAGAAAGACATGGGGTTACCAGTTTATCACATGTTGACTTCTGATGTGAGCCACATGTAAGTTCTCTGTCACAGATATGGATCCTTACCTTTAATACATCTTTACACCAATTTCTTATCTAATATCAATGTTTAGCTTGCAGCTACTGAAGTTTCCCTAACAACCTGCTTAATATTCTCTCTTTCCTAATCTAGTAAGGTTCACACTCTTAGAGAAACCATGGACGGAAATCCTTTCTTATGATGTCTGCAAGTTTGCAGCGATCAGCCAAATTGTATGGTATTGTTTATTTATGCAATAAAATAGTTAGTTATTAATTTGGGTT